>JAOTRH010061558.1:7006-18573 GCA_034768845.1 Heliamphora exappendiculata
AGAGGAAACTATTTAAAGCAAGAGGCGGGTTTTGATTGGTTACAAGATAGGAAAGATGTGAATAGGTTGAGTGGCGTTGGTAAGTGATCAGAGGATCACGTGTTGGTTCTATCATATACAGGATTATTATATGCGTGATGTGGATACAAAAACAAGGTGTGAGCATACATACGGGTGTTGACGGACAGCATAACTAGTAGTTATCTGGAACTAAGCAACCGATTAAGTATAAGACGTCGTAAATTTGAAAGGCCGATATACGCAGTATAAGTACAAATAAATGAAGTATGGGATTCATTGTAAGGATAAGAAGTTGACCGAACATAAGTGGTTTAGTTGTGAAATATGGGCTTACGAATGTGCATGATGATGTGGTGTGGGACGCGAAGAAATTTGTGAAGAAAAGAGTGTACAAGTGAGAGATTGTGTTCGTATTGTGCTAATAACCCAAGTAACTCAAAAAGAGTTTGTGTGACCGTGGGTATCCGAATAGTTATGGTGCTGGGGTGATAACCTTAATCATTTGAAACCATGAAAGTGGCTATAATATGACACTTAGTGTTTTCGTGACAAGAGAAGTTGTGGTTTGTGAGGATTGACAGAGGGTGGATGTTTATACCGGACGCTTTGCATGTGTTCTTTGGAGTTTGGATGATCTATGCGAATTTTTTTTTAAGTTGAATGTTCATTGTTTCTGCTTGGGCATGAGCATCTTATCAGTATGTACTGGTTTACGGCAGTTCGTACAAGATTGCAATTGTTACAAATAGGTATGGAGTGTATTAAGACCAGTACGAATTGTGGATTAGCTTTGTGTAATATGTGTAATCGTTCGGGTTGGTCACATTCGGGATGTGTGGCTTCTCAGTGTCTTGGTAGTATGAGTTAGATCTCAGTTCGACAACGTTAGAGTAACCCGTGTGTTAGTGGGACCATTTGTGTGAGGACAAATGGCATGGATATAATTGATTATCAATGACCAGTTAGTTGACTCAAGTCCTAGTGTTGAATTTCGAGGACGAAATTCCCTAAGTGGGGGAGATTGTGACGATTCGGCCCCTTTTTATTTTAAGGATTTAATTAAAACCTTGCTTTTGGACCTCCGGTGGATTTGAGAAAAGTGTTAATTTGAAGGGAGAATTTAAAATTTTAATCATGTAATGATGAAAGGCGAGGGCCATAGATTGTACAATGTATGAGAACATTATTGCAAGGCGTTAGGCCTATGCTTGGGTTTAGTTTTGGCAGCTTCTATTCAGTTTTGCAGTCAGTGTTGGCTGCTCGAGCAGTGGGGAGCCTGCTCGAGCGGACAAGTGGCAGAAAGGTTTTAGGGGTGTGACTGCTCGAGCGGTGGGGGTCCACTCGAGCGGATTGTCGCGGAGCAGACTCTTTAAAAAGTTGCGAAGGGGCCTTTTCTTCTCATTCTTTTCTTTTCTCTCTCTCTCTCTAAAACACATGTGAGGGTTAGGGTTTGAGTTGGAGAGCTCATGGAGCTCCATTTGTCCCTCTTGGTGGTGATTCCATGCTCCTCTTTCAGTGGAATGCTTGTTGGAGGCCTGATCTTGGCGTTAGAAGCTTCATTCTCACCGCGTGGTCGGAGATTTTCGTGTATGGAGCTTGTGTGAGGCTTCCTCTTGTGGATCTAGCATCCCTATGGTAGGATCTAAGACCTTCTTGAACATTCTTGTGATATGTGTTGTATTTTCAAGTTTATGAACATAAAAATGTAAGATATGATATTACGAGTGTGATCCCAAGAGGGGGGTGAATTGGGTATTTTAAAAGGTTTTAGATGAAACAATAAAAAATATGTGTACAAAAATATTACTTATTTGATTCACAAGTAAGTTTATCTTAAACTTATCACCAGAACCTTCTGCTGAATTATTTAAGAACAAATGTGAACAAAAATTAAACTTCTTGTTTTAAACCAATACAACACTTTATTGAATTTAACAATTAAGCTTTCAAGTTTAACTTCTAGATAACAATGTTACTTTCAAAGTAAGAAGAAAAGACTTGTGTAGTTAACTTGTAAAAGATTTGCATTGTTAATACATAAAGAAATTGACTTTAGTTGATAAGAAATTTGTGGAACAATTACATATATTTGCAAGTTAAAGTTGTGCTGTGATTAATTAGAGATGAACACAAGTTAACTACACAAGTATACTTAAAAACCTCTTGTTAGAAAATCAATATTTGAGAACTTCTTGTATTAATAATACAAATGTAACTTTCAAATTTAATATTTTCAACTTTCAAGAATGCCAAAAAAAAACTTTTTAGCAATGAAAGACAATAAATGCAAGAAACAAAGGATTCAAAACACTAATGTATGTTTAAACAACTTTCTTTTGCTTTGTTAATTTTTAAGTGGACTTGGTTTCTTGATTAAAGTACAATCGTATTACTTGAAAAATAAATGAATCAAATGATAAGATAAATAATGAAATAGTCAAGTGCTAAAGTGTGTGAAAGAAACAACAATATAATAAAGAATATAAAGCAAGAAGAAAGTAACACCATGATTTTTACAAGGTTCAGCACAACGGCCTACGTCCTTGCCTCAAGCTAACAGTTATAAGGATTTCACTACCTCTCTTTCAATAGGCGGAAGAGCCTCTCTCCTTAGTCTAGGCGGAGGAACCTCTACTTGAGAATGTACCCTTCTCAAGTTGACACAATCCTTGTAGGCAGATTAGCCTATTTTTTAGAATCACATTTCTCAATCACAAGTATGAAACAAGAATGATAAGGGTGTACACAGAATTCTCCTCAAACGAGCAAAGAAGTACAACAATGAAACTCTAACTCACTTCTCAAGAAATGGAACAATGAAGCTCAATGAGAATCTAATATGAAATTTCTCTCAAAAGTGTGTACGAAAAAGCTATAGAATTGAAGAGCAAAGATGTAGTAAACAAGAGAGAATGTATGAGAGGATTGAGTCAGTAAAACAATGGCTCAAACCCTCTATTTATAGGCTCCAAAAACCATATAGTCGTTGGGCTAAATATAGAAGTTTCAAACTAGCCATTTTCAGAATTTTTCAAAATTTAAGCCTGTTCGGTCGGCTGAACAGAGTCATCTGGTGGACTGAACCCATCTTCGGTCGACCGAACCTATAGGTTTGGTCGACTGAACTTATGCAAATCGGAAAACCTATTTTTGGTAGCCTGTTCGGTCGACTGGCCATAGAACCTCAGTCGACTGAACATGTGAAAAACTAGAATTCAATGTCTCCAAAAAGGTTTTGATCACTGTTTGATTTAGAAAAATTTCAAGAGAAAATGAATATACAAAAGGATCCTAAAAGAATTACAACTTGTTCTTCATTCTTCAATCCTTCAATATCTTGATTCCACAAAAACTTGTCTCAAAAGATCTAGATTTGAATTTATGGGTCATGGCTTCCATTTTGTATCTTGGTTTGTGCTAATCATATATGTCCTGTAAACAATCTCAATTTTGCACAATTAGATACATAAGTTTGTTATCATCAAAATCGGTTATTGAGGCCTTGTTAGGCCAACAAGATATGTGTTTTCAAAGCTTTAAATTGAAGTTTGATAATAATGAGGGCTTAATCGTGAATCTATGAGAGAATTAACATGTTTTTATCTTGACAATGTCATTTATGGGGGTTGGATTGCAAAATGAGAACTAGGGTTCGGAATTTGAGCTAATGTTGTGAAAATTGGAAATTTTGGGTTTGAAGAACTGGTATGACGAAATTAAGGAAATTGTTGGTTAAATTAGGAATTATCATAACCTATTGTAACAATTTTTCGTAAATCTATGTAACACTAGTTGATGTAAAGCATAAATTGTGGATTTTATCGAATAAAACCAATGATTTGGTGAATTTCGAAATGATGTGATTGGTTAATTTGGGTATGAACTCCAAAATAATGAAATCGTGAATAATGAAAACATGTAACGATGTGGGTTAGCGAGAGGAACCTTTAGGTTTGGACTCGCGTGTGTATGTGATATGGGTTTGGCGAGAGAAACTTTTAGGGTTGGACTCGCGTGTGCATGTGGTATGGGTTTGGTGAGAGGAATCATCTGGGTTGGACTCACATGTGTGTGTTGTTTTATGATATGATAAAATTGACCGATTTGTGGATGCAAGGGACCGTTTAAGGTTGGGCACGAGTTGCACCTTGGTGAAAAATCAAAAAATTATGCAGATTGGGTTCTCTATCTATCGGCTAGTGAACTAAAAAAGGACGAATCGTGTCGGGGTATAGCACATTCCTTTACTTCATAGGGGCCTATGTGGCCGGGTTGAGTGTAATGTTACGGGGGTCTATACGCTCGTCCAATGCCGGTGCCTATGTTTTAAACCACGAGTTGGTAAAGTGTGTAAGGTGCCAACATAGTGTGTGTGTGTGTGTGTTGGCATGCGTTGGAGTATATTATAAATAATTAGGTTGGTAAAACCTTAATCTGAAATGGAACAAATGGTAAAACGTGTTGGATAATGGTAGATGGTAAAGGAATTGGGTCATTGAAACTTTAAGTGAAGAAATTGAGAAGATTGTAAAATGAGAAGGCATGTTTGGTTGATAAGAAGAGAAAAAAATGTGTTTGGTTAATTAAGAATGGTAAATTGGATGATTTCATGGAAACTAAGAAGTATGGAACAATAACCCTTTTTATATAAAATTTGGTTATGCAATGAAAATTTATTTTGGGAACGAAGGATATGTTTGATCAAATCTATGTGTGCATTTTGCATAACCACCCTCATAAATCATGCATACATTCGAGATTAGTCTTGTTCCTATGGGCTTCGGCTCATGTTGTTTAACAACATTTCAGGTGATGGCGGGAAGAAGGCTCCGGACCGAGGTGACGGTCGTTGGACCCCTGGCATTGTATGTAACGTAGTATTTCCTTTGGGTAATCGATGTTGAGGAATGGAATTGTAAAGATGTAATAATTTATTTTCGAATGTTTGGAATATTGTAATTAAGGATTAGGACACCCATGTTGTAAGACCTTAGGGCCATAGATTCATATTATGCATGTAGGCAAGGACGTTTGTAGTTTATGGGGCAGGTTGTAATGATGATTTTGTTAATAAAGTTTGAATTTCAATTTGTCATTGAATAGATGGATGTTTAAGCTTTTATGGGTATATTAAGAGTTTATTTTTAAGAGTTTGAATTCATGTTTCAAGAAGGAGAATAAGTGATTGATTTTCTTAGCCTTAAAGGAGATTTAGATACCCACGGATTGTTTAAAGACATATTTCTTAAAGAAAGGGGTTTTTGTATCGGGTTAGTTTCTAAAATATACTCGAGTTATATTATTTCGGAAGTAAAGCGTTACAATGGGAAAGAGGGTACATCACCTTGTGAGGATGTATGTGTGCTTGATTGCAGTGTTACAGCATTTTCCTAATAGCAGCATGATAGCTTGTGGTGTATACGTGTGTATGGAGATTGGACCTTAGGATTGATTAGTCTTACCTTCAGGCGTCTAGATTAACAAACTTGGGAGCCATGTTAGAGATGCGTTTCGCGGATGTGATTTCTAGCAAGAAATCTGAGTAGGTTATTCGGAGTGACGAGTCTTTCTTGTTAGTTCTCCTCGGTATGTGAGATGTGATGACATAGATCTAAGTGGCTATGTGTTAGCATGCTTATGTGAGTTATGTCTTTTACGTTAGATATAACATGTTGTATGGATGTTTATCCTGTTATGTTGCTTTCGTATAGAGTTATGTCCACGCGGGGAGGACGAGGCCGAGGTCGAGGCCGTGGCCATGGTTCTTGCTGAAGAGACATTCTAGTTCCAGATATTGGGGATGCTAATGCACCCCAAGGACCTATTGCCGAGGGAGATCTATTGTGTGAGATTGTCGGCTCCATTCAGCAATTGGTTGAGGCCGCTAGGGGCCGGGAGAGTATACCTGAACCGATAGCAACGGTCGGAATGCCGAGTTTTGCCGTTTGGACCCTCCTACCTTTTCTGGGGATCCCAACCCCACGGTAGCCACTGAATGGCTTGAGCTGGTCACCAGGATCATAGACATGCTTTAGATTAAGGAGGACAATCTGAGGGTTACTTTTGCTGCCTTCCAGCAGAGGGGAAGTGCGCACATGTGATGGACGTTCACCAGGACTATAGTTACTGGCACTTGGGAGGCATTCACGAAGGTATTTCTAGAGAAATACTTTCCAGCGACATTGAGGGATCGCTACAGAGAGGATTTCCTATTTTTGACTCAGGGGACGATGTCAGTGGTGGAGTATGAGGCTGAGTTCACCAGTCTGTCTCGGTTTGCATAGGAGATCATTCCTACTGATGAGTTTCATGTGAAGTGGTTCAAGAGGGGTTTGAGGCCCGCTATTAGAGATAGGGTGGCAGCATTCCAGATGCAAGTCTTCACAGAGTGCGGCTCAAGAGGGGTTTGAGGTCCGCTATTAGAGATAGGGTGGCAGCATTCCAGATGCAGGTCTTCACAGAGTTGGTACAGATGGCCATGAAAGTGGAGGGTACTCTGAATGAGATGTGTAGAGACAGGGACAGTCGGGGTCAGCAAGGAGGGGAACGTGCATAGTCTTAGGGGCGCAGGGAGAGCAAGCGCCAACAGACATCTGGTCTGAGTTCTCTTCCGGTGGGATCATATCCTCCGCAGTCTTCTGCATCCGTGTCTCCCACAGTTTCAACAGGAAGGTCGAAGAAGAGGAGGGAGTCTGTCTGTTTTAGATGCCAACGGCCAGGGCATCATGCGGCAGAGTGCCGGAGTCCGACGCCGGTTCAGTCGTAGGCGCAGGGAAGAGGGCCAGTGGTGTGTTTTGAGTGCGGCCAGTCTGGGCACATCTGTATAGATTGCCCAAGAGGAGGAAGTATGTGGAGTACAATCGGAGCACCTGTTACTCCATCCTCTCGGGGACGCCAACCATCCAGATTTGCAGAAGGGGCCACCTCAATACAGTCAGGGAGACAGTCTACAATTCAGGGTCATAGCAGACAAGCCAGAGCTTATGTTCTAGTAGATCCCTGCTCATCCAGAGCACCGATCGTGCCCGATGCTGCCGCTACCACCTCCATGATCGGAGATACTCTTCTAGTCTATAGATCATGGGATAGTGTTCTTATCGACACCAGAGCATCGCATTCACGTATATCATCTACTTTTGCATCTGCTTTGAGGCTACAAATGGACTGGTTGGGTGGTACTTTGAGCGTGAAGACCCCAGCCAGTGGGAGCGTGACGTTGAGTCTTATTTGTAGATCCTGTGTGTTGGAAGTCGCCGATCGTTATTTAAAGTTTAATTTTATCATTGTAAACATGGCCATGTTTAATGTCATCCTAGGGATGGATTGGCTGACCACCTATCGTGCCTTTATCGATTGCGATCGACGGAGGGTGACGATTTGTACACCGGCGGGAGATTGCTTTTTCTTTGTGGGTGACCAGGATGAGGGTTTGAGGTCTACGTCGGGTGTTGTGCGGAACCATGGTAACCTGGGTTCCCTCTTTGCAGCTCTCATCTTAGATGAGGGAGTTGAGACTCGAGGAGAGTTACCTCCAGTGGTCTGCGACTATCTAGATGTCTTCCCTGATGATCTGTACGAGTTGCCACGGAGCCGTGAGATAGAGTTCTCTATTGAGTTGATTCCAAGGGTGGCTCCCATATCTATGCCATCTTATCGTTTGCACCCGCTAAGCTGAGTGAGCTCAAGATACAGCTATAAGAGCTACTAGATAGGGGTTTCATATGCCCAAGTACTTCATCATGAGGAGCTCCTGCTCTTTTTTTCAAAAAGAAGGATGGATCCTTGCGATTATGTATCGACTACCAAAAGCTAAATTAGGTGACAGTGAAGAACAAGTATCCTATGCCGAGGAGAGATGATTTGTTTGATCAGCTGAAGGGTTCAAGTTGCTTTTCAAAGATTGACTTGAGATCAGGATACCACCAGTTGAGGATTAGGGATGAGGACGTAGCGAAGACCGCCTTCTGGTCACACTATGGTCACTATGAGTTTTTGGTTATGCCGTTCGATCTGACGAATGCACCAGCGACGTTCATGGGTTTGATGAACCGCATCTTTCATCCATACTTGGACAGTTTTGTGGTAGTATTTGTGGATGATATTCTCATCTACTCACCTACTAAGGAGGCGCGTAAGGACCATTTACGTATTTTTCTGCAGACTCTGAGAGAGCATCGCCTGTATGCGAAGTTCGAGAAGTGCGAGTTTTAGATGTTTGGGGTGAGGTTTCTTGGACACATAGTGTCGACAGACAGAGTAGTAGTGGATTCGTCGAAGACAGATGTTGTGACAGGTTGGGAGCGACCAAAGAGCATCTTTGAGAACCATAGTTTTCTGGGTTTGGCAGGCTACTACTGACGGTTCTTGAAGGACTTTACGAGACTTGCTGCACCGATGACGCCTTCGATGTTGAAGGGAGTTGTGTTTGTTTGGAGTGAGTCCTGTGAGTCGGCATTCCAAGAGCTGAAGATGAGGTTGATTAGCGTGCCTGTACTGATTATCCCAGAGCGAGGCTTGGGATATACAGTGTATTGTGATGCATCACATGATGGTCTGGGCTGTGTTCTGATGCAGGAAGGTAAGGTTGTAGCTTACAGTTCTCGACAGTTGAAGACGCACAAGAAGAACTATCCAACACATGATCTAATGTTGGCAGTCGTGGTCTTTGCCTTGAAGATATGGTGTCACTATCTCTTTGGTGAGCACTTCAAGGTTTTCTCCGATCACAAGAGCTTAAAATACTAGATTTCACAGAAGAACCTGAACTTGCACCAACGACGATGGATGAAATTGTTGGAGGATTATGATTTTGACTTGCAGTATCACCCAAGGAAGGCTAATGTTGTGGCTGACGCTCTTAGTAGGAGGTCTCATGGGTCGTTAGCTTCTGTGGCTATATATGAGTGGGGCATCCTTAGAGAGGTTGGGGAGTTTGATCTCTGTCTTGGGGATACAGCGACGGAGGCCACCTTATTTTTAGTAGTTTCACGACCAACATTGATTGCACCAGTGTTAGAGATCCAGCAGATGGATTAGGAAGCTCAGATGATACGAGATCGTGTCGCTAGTGGAGAGGATACAGCAGGATAGGTTGTGGGTTCAAACTTGAGTCTAAGATTGGCCAGAGGTTGTTTGTGCTAGAGTTATGCCGAGCTGATCTACTACATGAGTTTCATCATTCACGCCTTGCAATGCACCCTGGAGGCACGAAGATGTATCATGATCTACGTCGACAATTCTATTAGACAAGAATGAAGAAGGACGTGCTTCAGTTTGTTTCTCTGTGCCTTACCTGTTATCAGGTAGAGACGGAGCACCAAAAATTGGGAGGATTGTTATAGCCGTTATCAGTATCTAAGTGGAAGTGGGAGAATGTCACGATAGACTTTGTGTCAGGACTTCCTCGCTCACCTAGGGGATACAATGTCGTTTTGGTCGTGGTTGATAGGTTGGCGAAGTCTGCACACTTTCTCCCCATTCGCGTGAAGGATTCGGTGGACCGACTGAGTCGTTTATATGTCAGAGAGATAGTTCGCTTGCATGGAGTGCTAGTGTCTATTATTTCTGACCAAGACCTGCGATTCACCTTGCACTTTTGGCAGAGACTTCAGGAGGCTTTGGGGATGAACTTGATGTTCAGTACTGCTTTTTACCCCCAGACAGATGGCTAGTCTTAAAGGACTGTATAGATTCTGGAGGACATGTTGACGGAATGTGTCCTTAATTTTAGAGGTTTTTGGGAGGATCATCTACCGTTAGTAAAGTTTGCAAACAATAACAGCTATCAGTCCAGTATTGGGATGGCACCGTATGAGGCTCTGTATGGTAGACTGTGTAGGTCACCAGTATGTTGGATAGATGTGGGAGAGACCACAGTTTTGGGACCCAACTTGGTGCAGGAGATTACGGAGAAGATCGCAGTGATTCGCTAGCGTCTTCAGACAGCTCAGAACCGTCAGAAGAGTTATGCAGGTCAGAGGAGAAGACCTTTGGAGTTTGTAGTGGGGGATCACGTGTTCCTGAAGGTCTCACCTCGTAGAGGTTTGATGACGTTTGGTCGTAGCGAGAAGCTATCACCGCGCTTCATTGGGCCTTTCGAGATTGTTGACAGGGTTGGAGAGGTTGCATATCGTTTGGTTTTGCCACCTCAGTTAGCATCTATGCACAACGTGTTTCACGTTTCTATGCTTCAGAGGTACGAGCCTGATCCTTCTTATGTGTAAGATTGGGCCGAGTTGCGGGTTGATGAGGATGCCACTTATGAGGAGCGTCCGGTGATGATTCTTGATACAAAGGAGCAAGAGTTGCGAGGCAGAACAATTTCTTATGTCAAGGTCCTGTGGCTTCATCACAGGGTTGAAGAAGCTACATAGGAGCTAGAGTTGGGGATGTGTGTTAAATATCCGGAGCTTTTTTCTTTGTGACCTTGTAGCGAATTTCGGGGGCAAAATTCCTTATGGGGGGAGAGTTATGAGACTCGGATCCGTCTCTTTTTTAGACTTATATATGTTTGATATTTTTTTGCATATATATTTGTTCGATGTATGATTTATGCATTTTGATGCATGCTTGAGTTGAAATAAGCATGCGGGGTTGGCATGCTTGAGTTGAAATAAGCATCCGAGTCTCATGCTTGAGTTGAAATAAGCATGAGACTCGGATCCGTCTCTTGTGACCTTGTATGATTTATGCATTTCTCGACTAAGTTTTCTCTAATTTTCTCTCTGCCTTCTCTCTAACTTCTTGAGGGCCCAGGGCTTGGCTTTTTACAAACCAACTGCTGATCCTTGTTATTGTTGGCATCGTGGTCTACGCATCCATCCAAATGAAATTTTATTCCAGCGAAGCTTGATTTTGCACATAGATCGAGGCGTCAAGTTTTTAACTCACCGAGGTAGGATCCTAGACAATATAACTTTTAGAAGGTACTACGTGTAATCCTACGTGTTTCTACCGTTTAAAACGCATGAAAAGTGATTTATGTTTCAAATCGGGTTTTGGGTTAAAATCATTTTTCGCGTTTCGATTGGATGAAATCAGATTTTGAGAATCCCTTTAAAGGTTTTATGATAGTCCTAAGCTTGGGTATGCTTGTGGATATCAAAAATAGGTGTTTGGAGGCTTGATTTGAGGTTCAGTAGTGAAACCCGTAGCCAAAAACATTTTTTGGGCTTGGTCAGTCGACTGGACCTGTAATAACCCGAACTTAAGATACGAATAAAAAAAAACATCTCAAAAGAAACGAAATCTCGAACCTAAGTTCGATAAAAGAATCGGGCCGACCGTTTAAGCTTTTCGAGCCCGAGACCCGGGACAGAGTGGGAACCACACAAGCATGTATTAAAACCCTAATGTTGATAATAAGAATTCAAAATAACTGAGCTTAGTTTACACTCAAGTTAAACTCAAGTTAAGTTAAGTTTAAAATAACTAAGCTTAGTTAACCCATGGTTAAGGAAACTTCTTAGGAAGCTTCCTACTTGACTTTTTCTTATAAAAAGAACCCAAACACTTTATTCTTCCCTTGGAATTTCGTGGATATAGAG
>JAOTRH010061569.1:0-18573 GCA_034768845.1 Heliamphora exappendiculata
TCTGTGGTTATTAAGGATAATAAACGAGTTATCTGTTCTGGTACATTGGTGGATGATCTTTATATTATTACTCCAATATCTCTTACACTACAACTAACTGAAATGAATAACACATCTAATTTACCATATAAGAGAAAGTTTCCTACTTTAATGAATCAAATATTTCTTTGGCACTTACGCTTAGGTTATATTAATCTAAAAAGGATAAATAGACTGGTAGTAGATGGACCTTTGAGTTCATTGGAAGTGGAGGCACTTCTAGTCTGTGAATCTTACTTAGAGGGTAAGATGACCAAGAGGCCATTTTTGGCCAATAGCTATAGAGCTAAAGAACCGTTGGAGCTGGTTCATTCTGATGTTTGTGGTCCTATGACAATCCAGGCTAGAGGTGGCTTTGAGTACTTCGTCAATTTTATTAATGCCCACTCAAGGTATGGATACATTTACCTGATACACCGTAAGTCTGAATATTTTGAGAAATTCAAAGAATTTAAGGTGGAGGCGGAGAAGTGTCTGGGTAAAAGTATAAAATCACTACGATCCAACCGTGGTGGAGAATACCTCTTTGGAGAGTTTAAGGACTACTTGTCATCAGAGAAGTTTACATCCCAGTTAACTACACCAAGCACTCCACAGCAGAATGGCGTAGCAGAAAGAAGGAATATGACTCTTATGAAAATGGTATGGTCAATGATTAGTTATTCAGGTTTACTAGATTCATTTTGGGGACTCGCTTTAGAAACAATAGCTTACATTCTTAACTTGGTACCTTTTAAGTCAGTACCTTCTACTCCCACAGAATTGTGGATCAGGTGTAAGCCTAGTCTGAAAGGGAACGCGGGTAAGTTGGAACCGATGACATAAGTCTGTTTCTTTGTGGGGTATCCCAGGGGAACAAAAGGTGATTTATTTTATAATCCTAAGGATCAGAAGGTCATTGTTAGCACCAATGCCCGATTCTTGAAAGAGAACTATACTATGGATCACAGGCCTAATAGCAAAATTGTTCTAAAAGAACTGAGATGAAATATCAATAGAACGGAAGAGGAACCACAAGTCACTGATATTCCATTACCTCGTCATAGTGGGAGAATTATCGGGACAGGTGCAAATCAAGAACAAGGTACTGATGCACAGGGTTTAGATTTTGTGCAGCCTGTTACAGCTAGTACACAGACACAGATAATGTCTCGTCGTAGTGGGAGAGTTGTTCATCAACCTGATCGATATATGTTCTTGGGAGAGTCATTTGACAAGATCCCGGCTAAACTAAATACCAAGTCCTGTAACTATAATGAAGCAATAAAAGATAAAGATGTAGATCTTTGACAAAGGGCTATGAATTCAAAGATGAAATCTATGTATTCTAATAAGGTCTGAAAACTTGTAGAACCACCCGAAGGGATAAAACCCATTGGATGTAAGTGGATCTACAAAAGGAAGAGAGGAGTATACGAAAATGTTGAAACCTTCAAAGCTAGGCTTGTTGCTAAAGGGTTCGAAGCTAAGCTAGGCTTATTGCTAAAGGGTTCACTTAGAAAGAAGGGATCGACTATGAGAAAACCTTTTCGCTCGTAACCATGCTTAAGTCTATCTGGATTCTCTTATCCATTATTGCACATTTCAATTACAAAATCTGGCAAATGAACATCATGACAGCTTTCCTTAACAAAAGTCTTGACGAGTGTATCTATATGATATAGCCAGACGAATTCATTACAAAGGGCCAGGAATACATGTTGTGTAAGCTTAAGAGTTCTATTTATGGACTTAAGAAGGCATCGAGGTCTTGGAACACTCGATTTGATCAAGCTATAAAGTCTTATAGTTTTGATCAATGTCCGGATGAGTCCTGTGTGTACAAGAAGCGTGACGAAAGCTTGGTGATCTTTCTAGTACTTTATGTAGACGATATCTTGCTCATCGAAAATGATATGGGGGCATTATCTATGGTTAAAGTATGGTTATCTGGAAAGTTCGATATGAAGAATTTGGGAGAAGCCAATACATCATTGGGATCACGCTTGTGCGAGATCAGAAATAAAGGATGTTGGGCTTATCACAAGCAAAGTATATCGATGATATCTTTACTCCTTTTAGCATGCAAGATTCCAAGAAAGGCTTTCTCCTTTTCAGGCATAGAATCACTCTATCCAAGGATCAGTGTCCTAAGACACCTGATGAGATAGAGAAAATTAAGGCGGTTCCTTATGTTTCGGCAGTAGGATGCCTCATGTATGCTATACTTTGCACTAGACCCAACATTTGCTTTGCCGTTGGCATGGTTAGCAGATATTAGTCTAACCTACGCCAGGAGCATTGGACTATGGTAAAGAATATAATCAAGTACCTGAAAAGAATTAAGAATTATATGTTGGTTTACCCGGCAGACAGTCTAGTAACTTTGGGGTACACAGACTTAAATTTCCAGTCTGATAGGGATTCCCGTAAGTCTACCTCAAGATATGTGTTTACCTTATGAGGTGGAGCTATAAGTTGGAGGAGTATCAAGCAGTCCAGCATTGCTGATTCCACCATAGATGCCGAGTATGTGGCAGCTTCTAAAGCAGCCAAGGAGGCCGTTTGGCTCAGGAACTTCCTGTTAGATCTAGATGTGGTGCCTTCAGTTCAGTTGGCTATTACACTTTACTGTGACAATAGTGGAGCAGTTGCAAAACTTGAAGGAACCAAAGGTCCATAAGAAAGGCAAACACATTGAGCTTAAGTATCACCTGATACGAGAAATTATACAGAGAGGTGATGTTGCTGTAACCAAGATTGCATCAAGAGACAACCTTGCATATCCTTTTACAAAGAGCTTACCAGCTAAGACTTTTGATAGTCATTAGAGGGCATGGGAGTCAGATGTATAGCAGTATGATTTTGAGTATAAGTAGGAGATTGTTATGGTTGGTATACTGAGAATCATGTTTTTAGTATTTAATTTAATTTTAATTAAATTATTTTTCTATTTTATGTGAATCTTTATGAGTAATATACGTATATCATTTTATTTAATGTTATGCATATATGTCTGATATTCTGTATAGTATTTTCTAACATATCTGATTTAGAAAAAAATATCTTCTTTAAATGTGATATTTTGTAAAAATAAAGCATCTAAAGTTTTTTTATTTAATTAAAATTTATTAATTAAAAAAAACTTAATTTTATTTTTTATTACAAAATATTTTGATTAAAATCGAATATTCAAATTAATTAAATTAATAGGATAAATAAAACCAATATATATATATATATATATCATCTACACAGTTAATAAAAACTTAAATACAAGATATAACAAAAAAATTTCGATTTTACGATCCGATTGAAACTCTAAAGAGTTTCAGTCTCTTGTTCTTAAAAGAATAAGTTGTAATAATCATTTTGTAAACCAGCTTCCTGTGTCTAAGTTGCATCAGGACTCTTTGATCAATGTATATTAGAAAAAAAATTTCGAGACACCTCGAAAATGTTAGGGTTGGTATACTGAAAATTATGTTTTTAGTATTTAATTTTATTTTAATAAAATTAATTTTTTATTTTCTGAGAATCTTTATGAGTAATGTATGTATATCATTTTCTTTAATGTTATGCATGAATGTTCAATATTGAGTATAGTATTTAATCTGGTATGCAGAGTACCACTTACACACAGAATACCAGATTTTAAGTTCTTGCAGAATATAAGTTTTATGTTCATAGTTTAGATAGAAATAGACATACCATCGGTATGACTATGGCATAGAGTTTTAGTAGGCCTGCCTTGGTTACGGGGAATAGATAATAGCGTTGTCTATTATTTCGACTCTTTGTGCCAGTACACTTTGTGCGTATTGAACATGACATTTGGGATAATTAATTTAGTACTGACTACTGGCTATATAAATTAATTCACACCCTAAGATTATTATGAATAGTACTTATCCTCTTAATCCTGAAATAATTATTGATTTGCATATATTTAATATTTGTTGTTTTGATTCATTAGAGAGTGCGATCTTATATGGGTTTATATTCCCGGTGCGTTGAATAGCGGTATTATTTATATGATAAATATTAATTATTGACGGAATTCACGTCTCAAATGATCGAGATTGACGATACTCCCTTAAAGATACTTATAAGTTTTGACCGGGCCAAACTCTACAGGTGAATTTAAGTATCCGACTGTCAAATAAGTTAAGTGGAAGAGCTTAAAATAATATCAATATGCCAATTAAATTAAATTATCAGTAATTAAATTTAATTGGCGAATTTCGAGAATCTTTACATAGGGAGAAATTGTAAGCATTTAACAACAGGAGCTCAATGCAAGAAGGTCTTGAGATTATGGATCAGAGTGCAATTATAGTTCTTTAGTGGTGTAAACTGTAATGCAGTATTTTATGAAAATTGCAAAAACTGCTGCATGTCTTTCCATAATTGCAGAAACCTCTAATAGGGGTCTGTGTTCCACTGGAAGTCTAATTCATAACTTCCTAGGTCCCTACTGTAGCCCTATATATATGCGGGTAGACTAAACCAGTTTGAGATTGATAGATCATATCTCCCTTATATATACGCGGGTAGGCTGAACCAGTTTGAGATTGATAGATCATATCTCATATATTATTATGATATTATTTTTGTCTTGCAAGACTTAAATATATCGGGGTTCTTCCGGTACGAGTTCTTAGAGGATCGTAATCCATACTACGTTCGAGAATCGCGTAAAAGAATATAGTAGAAGATCTGACTGGAACTTCAACTCAGAATCAAATCGTAGTTGAAGATTAAATCGACAAGAAGTATTATTATAAATTAACTTTGGTTGTACGGATTTTTTTTTATCGTTCGACGTCAAATTTTTTATCTAGAGCCCCGTTTTGGCATTTTTCCGTCTAGTTAATTTTTTACCAAAAATTATTTTCAAAAATAATGATATTGGCAGTTTTGCCTCCAACAGAAAATAGCACCACCTCTGCCCCACCGCGAGAGCACTGTGCCACGCTGTCGCACCCACCACACGTCCCCACGCACAACACGTTGTTGTGTTGGAAAATCACTGCAACTGTGTTTTGCTTTACACCGAAACAGTTGATGAAGTTTGTTTGGTGATTGCGCTGTTTTCTTAAAAAAAAATACCAAAACAGTGCTGCTTTTGGCATTAAAAGATTCTTCCACAAAAAAATTCCGCCACAGCACTTCTTTGAAAACTGGCGCTGTTTGTTGTGCGCTACTGTTTTGGGAAACATGGAAGCTGTTTTGCTTCAGTTTGGAAACCACCAAATAGTGTTTGGCGCTACAGTGTTTGGAAAACCACTGTGCTACTATTGTTCTTCAATTTGGGAGCCGCAGCCTGCTTGAAATAAAGCGCTGTTTGGCGCTGGCTGCTTGGGAAACCGAAACAGTGCTTGGAAGGAAAAAAAACTTAGAAAATTGTTCCACTGCTTTGTGCCATAATGTTCGGCAATTGCATGGAATTGGGTTTTGCTGTGGAATCTGGCCGCTGTGATGGGTTACTGCGTCAGCGCCTCTTCAAGCTTTTGAACCGAAACAGTCTTGAAAAAAAAACTGGTGATTTTCGACTTTTCTTCTTGTTTCTTCTACTGTTTTTCATTCTTTTATTTTATTTTATTTTGATTTCTTAAAATAAAAAAAACTAGAAATCAAAAAATAAATTTTTTTTACATTGATTCTATGCCTCCGTAGAATTCACAATTAATCTAAAAAATATTAATTTATCACAGTCAACCCCCACGAACAAAAAAAATTAAATCATCATCCACACATTCAATCAAACATAAAAATAAATGTTGATCATAAAATCGAAATTAGAACGCCTGCAAAACAAAAGTTGTAGCAGTTCTAAAACTACCCGGCCCTAATAACCGAAAACAAAAAACAAAATAGCTCTGATACCAATTATTGGAGGCAAAACTGCCAAGAACATTGTTTTTGCGAACAATTTTTGGTAAAAAATTAATTGGATGGACAATCGCCGAAACGGGCTCCAGATAAAACTTTTGACGACGAATGATCAAAATAAAACCCGTGCAACCAAAGTTAATTTAGAAAAATATTTTTTATCGATTGATTATTCAACTACGATTTGATTATGAGTTGAAACTCTTGTAAGATCTTCTACTGTATTTCCTTACGCGATCCTCGAACATAGTGTGGGCTACAGACTATTGAGAACTCGTACCGGCAGAACTCAGATATATTTAGTCATAAAAACAAAATATCATATATCAATATAAAATTGGTTCAGCCTACCTGCGTATATATAGATAGGACTATAGTAAGTACTTGGGGAATAATTATGAGTAAGACTTGCAGTGGAACATAGATACCTACCAGCGGTTTCTGCAATTATGAAAAAACGCAGCGATTTTTGCAATTTTCATAAAACACTAAATTACAGTTCACAACACTAAAGAACTATAATTGCACTCTGACCCATAATCTCAAGACTTTCTTACATTGAGCTCCTGTTATTAAATACTTACCATTTCTCACCACGTTAAGATTTTCGATTCCCGCCAATTAAATTTAATTACTGACAATTTAATTTAATCGGCATCGTGATATTTTTTAAGCCATTCTGCTTAACTTATTTAACTTCCGGATAATCAAATTCACCTGGAGGGTTTGGCCTGGTCAAAACTCATAAGCTTCCTTAAGGGGGTATCGTCAATACCGATCTTTCGGGACGTAGATTCCGTCAATAATTAATATTTGCCATATAAATAATACCGCTATCCAACTCATCCAGAATTTTATCCCATATAAGATTGTACCCTCTAATAAATCAAAATAACGAATATTAAATATATGCAAATCAATAATTATTTCAGGATTAAGAGGATAAGCACTATTCATAATAACCTTGGGGTGTGAATTAATTTATATAGTCAATATAAAATTAATTATCTCAAATATCCCGTTCAATACACACAAAGTGTACTAGTACAGAGAGTCGGAACAATAAACGACGCTATTATTTGTTCCCCGTAACCAAGACAAGCATACTAAAACTATGTGTCACAGTCGTACCAATGGTATGCCAATTTCCATCTAAACTGTGAACATAGAATTTATATTCTGCAAGAACAAAAAATCTGATCTTCTGTGTGTAAGCCGTACTCTATACATTAGATTAAATATTATACAGAATATTGGACATCTATGCATAATAAAGACATGATATGCTTACATTGCTCATAAAAATTGTCATAAAATAAAAATTAATTTTATTAAAATTAAATTAAATACTAAAATTATGATTTTCAGTATACCAACTCTAATAGAGTTGGGCATTTGCATTGCATCTATAGCATCACATACTTGCATGTTTATTCACTTGTGTACCTATCATGATATAATAGTCAAATTTTCCTGTCTCATTGACTTTAATATGTATTAAGTGTTAAATGATATGTGTTGTGATAAATTTTGTGCCGTGAGATCGGTTAGAAGGTTTAGAGTATTTTCTTTTGGGTTTTGGTTCATAGCATTCACGCCATAAGTGAGTGAGAGGATATCTTTGAAGAGAAGGTCCCTAAAGGAGAAGAAAGCTACGATTACCAGGGTGAGTTCCAGGAGCAAAAGAATCCCGACGATGCTTAATGAAGATTTAAATCTTTCTTTTTTTGTTCTTTTGATTCAGTTTCTCAGCGCATATTGTAATTTTTTGTAAATCCTTTGTCAAAATCTAAACATTATGTACCTGTGATTAGTTCAAAACTCTTGATGTTGTAATATTTATGATATATAACTATGGATGAATGGCTAGATTATCCCTTTTATTTATAATTATGCACGTCCCGGCGTGCCTGGAAGATGGAGCTTTACAATTGGTATTAGAGCTTAGATTTAGTGAACTTTCAAGCTTTGAGTTATGAGAGACTACGAGTTCTGTAGCGTAGAAGCTTTGTAGAGTGTTTATATTATTAAATTTATCACTTATAATTCTAAAAACTTAAAATTCTTACCTTAAGTCTCTCTTCCCAAATTTCTTTTCTTTTGGGATGACATCCGACGCAGAACCCGAGGGAGAACCATGGGTGGCATCAGAATCTGAGGATTCAGACCTAGAGGAACTACCAGTAGAGGAGCAGGACCCAATAGATGCTATCCCAGTGACATGGGTATGTCTCAAGTCTAATGAGGACGACAAAGAAGAAGAAGAGATTGTTATCCTTACAATTCGCTGGAGGCACCACTGCCGGAATCAGATGAAGATGAAGTCGCGAATGTAGCTATATATTGGAGCCGTCAAGACTATTATAGGGATTACCGCATGGGAGAATGAGTTTATGCCAGAGTCTTCCCCAAGTGGATGCGGAAGTGGAGAAAGCCTGAGTCTTTTCCTCGCTACGTAGGTCCCCCGAGAGTTTTAGAGAGGTGCGACGAGACCACATTCTATCTAGACGTTCCACTAGGGTTTGAGAATTGATTTAGAGTTACGTTGGATGCCAGGTGGCTGCAAAGAAAGGGATCATTGACCCCGTAACCTGGTGATCAACTTCAATAACCCAGAGACCTACGAGGAGATCCCAGTAGCAACAACTGATTGGGCTCGCATGGGACCGCCTGACATTTGACACGTGGAGGTGCAGTAGCGCTGCTATGGCATTTACGAAGCAACATGGGAGCGCGATTCTGTTCTCCACTATTTCTGCAATATTTGTTTTAGTTAGGCTTTAGTATGTTACCCGTTGTATCTTTACATTTGTTTGAATGTTGTATGTGTGTTTTGTGAACCTTTTGAAACCTTGTATCGGTTATGTGTTTGAATTTAAACAATATGAAATGCAAGTGTTTGTTTTCAACATCTCAAGTTATCTCACAATCTCAAACTTATCTCCACAAGATCCCAGAACATAAAAATAATCACAAATATCAAAATAATCCCCAAAACCATAACACTCTCCCCTTTTCTTTTATTCTAGGATGGTTGATAGATGACCACACAACCGACAAGCTAACGAGTCGCTAGATGATGAAGCACCAGGAATAACCCAAGTCTTGTGAGAACTTGTAGCTAGTATTAACCGTCCCCATGTACGTGACCAGGCATGGTTTTTATCGGATCTAGGCAAGCGGCGGGACCTAACTTTTAGGGGAGGTACAGAACCAAGAGATGTTGAAGAATGGATAAGGGCCGTTAAAAAGTTATTCAACTCAATGGGAGTTCAAGCCGAGGCAGACCATGTAGCTTTTTCATCACATCTGTTGGAAGGGGAGGCAGATTATTAGTGGTCCATGATCAACAACACTCGGGACGCAGCAACTTTAACGTGGGACCAGTTCAAAGGCTTATTTTTGGAGAACTATTTCCCAGCCCCATTTCGTCACGGCCATATTCAAGAACTTCTAGAGCTTAAACAAGGATCGATGATGGTGACTCAGTACATTAACTACTTTAAGGATCTGAGTCATTTTGCTGCCACTACTGTACCGAACAAAAAATCAAAGGCATGAAAGATTGAATGGGGCCTAGAACCATCAATCCAAGCTAGAGTTATCTGTCTACATCTCCCGACCTACACCCAAGTGATCAGAGCAGACCTTTTAGCGAAAATGAACTGAGATGACTCTAAGAGGATTTGGAGCTAGGAAATAGGAAACAATAGTCTTAGAGGACCAATGAAGAGAAAGAAGGGATTCATTCGTAAGAAGCCATACCACCAACCCAATAGGCGAGGACAACCAAAGGATTTTCATCCAACACCAATAGTTTGCTTCGAGTGTAATCAACTTGGACATATGAGGGCACACTGTTTACGTTTGAAGCATGGGAAGTTTGGAAGACCATCACCTAACTAGAACCAAAGGCCTCAAGGGGGTCCTAACAACAGAGCAAGGATGGGATACGCTAGGAATAACAATAGAAGCGGGTCAGCAGAAGAAGGAGTCTTTTCCTTACAAGGAGAAGAATTGAAAAATAACTAAGTCATTCATGGTATGTTCTTGTAATACCTTAGTAAAAGCATTATTGATTATAGAGCATCCAATTCTTTCATATCATTGGCTCGCATTAAATATTTGCATTTAAAACTAGAAGCATTAGATTAAACCCTGAGCGTAGTTACACCCGTAGGAGATCACGCACAGGTAGATTCCGTTTATAAGACATGCATATTGAAGAGTAACCAACACTCGTATGTCATATGACTTGCGAGTCATGGACCCTGTCGATAACGATGTAATTCTTGGCATAGATTGGCTCTTCGGATATCAATCCCTCATCGACTATTATCAAAAGAAGATATGAGCATGCACAGAATAGGAAACTGTTACACGAATCCAAGGAGAATGACATGATACCTTGACACCAGTCAACATGAAGGCGTGTGGATCAAGTGACTTCATGGAAAGACTAGTATGTGTACTTACTGGTACAGACACCCTATTGTCCATGAAATTACCACGAATTGTATGTGAATACGAGGGCGTGTTTCTAGAGAAATTGCCTAGACTCCCACCGCGCCAAGAAATCGAGTTTCCAATCGAGCTCTAACCAAATACCGCATCGATTTTGACCGCCAAGCATTGGATGACTCCCGCCGAGTTGAAAGAGTCGAAGGTTAACTTCAGGAGTTACTCAGTAAAGGATTTATTTGCCCAAGCACAACACCAGGGGCTTCCAGCATTGTTCTCCAAGAAGAAGGACGAAACTTTATGGTTCTACATAGACTATCGACAGCAGAATTAGACAATCAAGAATCGATACCCTTTACATCGACTAGATGACCTCTTTAATTAACTCTGAGGAAAAAAAACTATAACAACCATCGGCGAGGGTAGAACTACGAAGATTAAGCAAAGTAATTACAACAAGGAGTAATGGACCGAGTGTTTGCACTTTACAGGGGAGAAAAGACGGTTCGTCAATAACTAGAGGTACATTCGCAAACTTAGGAGTATACATTAGGCTTGTTACATCATGACAAGAAAAGGGGTACGCTTGTAGGATAAGGCCTTGAGAGTTATTTGGTAGTTGGTCTAGGTTTTAAGTGAGACGAAACAACCGATACTCAAGGTTGCTAAACGTATAAGCCCGACCCTGTCTATACCCTCTAGTTATAAGCCCGACTCTGTCTTCGAGGAGAAGTAATGAAAGTGAACCATCCACAACTTTTCACACGAAGAAGTACATGATGAAAATTTGAGGACAAAATTTCTTTTAAGGGTAGTAGATTATAATGATCCGGCTCAAACCCTAGTATTAGCAACAATTAGCCAACGAGATATTAGGTCACAAAAAAGTCAGAAATCCTAATTCAACTCGAAACTCTAATTCGATCTAAAAGCCCTAAAAAGGCCTAATACTCAAGAGGCAAAATTCTAATACCTAGAGAAGACTCCCAACATTCTAAACTATGTAAATAGCATGAAATATAAGGTTAAAAATAAAAAACATTCTCATAATTAGGGTAAAATAACTATTTTGCCCTTGGTATACCAAAAAGTCTTAAAATTTTAAATTTTGACGTACAGACACCCTAAATCAAATATTTAAATACAATTAAGTAAAAAAGACAAAATAATAATAAAATTACAAAAATGCTCCTTAGTGACTTGCCACCTAGGGAGTTGTGCCCCAAAAGTCACTTTTTGCATTTTTTAGGCTCAAAATAAGAAAAAAATATATAAATTAAGTATTATTATAACCCAAGATTATTCAAACAAGTAATATATATAATAATATAATATTATAGGCTAACAAAAGCAAATGAATCATTATTGAGCTTCTTGTACACATAAATAAGTCAAAAAGTCATATGTTGTCAAACTAGCTTAATTTGACTTAAAAGCCTATACCTAATTAGTCAATTGCTATAAAACTTGTAGGGAATACTAAATTAATCATAAACATACTAAAATAATATGTTTTAGTAGGTAGGGACACTAAAAAGATACACCTAATTAATTTTTAAAGCACTTTTTTGCACAATATAGTACCAATACCTCACTTAAACACTAATTTAATACAAAATCAGCCAGTGAGCATACCCAAACCTCCCCTAGCCAAAATCCTAGCTGCCATGATCTGAAAAGATTTTCTCAAATAGAGCAGTAAATGTATGCAACCAATGGAAAGAAAAAGGGTTCAAAGAAAAGCTTCCAAACTATCATGAAACCCCACTACCCCACTTTTCTATAAAAACCAAGACCAAACATCCCTTTTCTCCTTCATGTATTCAGTCAAAAAGGGGGAGAGAAATCAAATTTCTTTAAGTTCTTTAGTGTTCTTCCAAGGTGGAGAGCAAAGGGAGGAAGAAAGGAGAGGAAAGAAGAATGAGCTAAAGAGGAGCTAGACAATTCTATAAAGGCAAGTCCTTTCATCCTTCCACCTACGGGTGTTTTGGTTATCGCGGGATGCACTAGATATCTATTATGTTTAGAAAAAAGTTATTTTCTTCTCAAAACAAGAAAATTTAAGATATCTAAGCATCTTTTTTTGAAAAATGGAGCTGCTACTTTGTTTTTGAGAAAAACTAAGGAAAACAAAAAGAAGGCTGCGGGTCTTTTAAAAAAAACGTAACCAGAGAAAAAGTGGATTCAGGGGTTAAGGAACGAAAAGGGAAGGTGCTAGGCACCCATTTTACCCAACCGTGAGGTTGGCCTTTACTTTGTCAATATTAGTTTTTGTTGTAAACTTTTTAAAAATAATATATATAGAACGGTAGGTTGAAGAGAGTTCAAACAAAAGTAAGCAACGAAACAAAATCCTAACAATGATTCCTAAGGTTATGTAACTTCGTTGTTATCTTTAGATATGACACATATATCATTTGAGCAAAGAAAAGAAAAAAACATACGAATAAGCAATAAAATGAACAAATAGGGATTTAAGGGTCATGCAACAATGTTTCTACCTCTAACATGCTGTGAAAATGTTATATAAAATAAACAAAGAAGACTCAAGCACTATTTTAAGTTACTGGACATACATAAAAACTCATAGCCATGGCAACCAAAGTTGCGGCCATGACGAACGAAGTCACAAAATAGGTAGCCCTGACATATATAGGGTTATCACGAGAAACATAGTGAAAATCTCACGGTCGTGTCATATAAATGTCGCGGCCATGGTTTTAAGGGGTCCAAACAGAGTATTAACATTGCACAAAAATTAAATCAGGCTCAAATGGATAGAATATATAGGACAGAGACCAAAACCCATTTGTTTTCTGTTAGATCTACCATCTTTCATCCTCTATGTGAAGAATAACACGAAACATAACGTATAAAATAGTAAAAATGAATGACAGAGTACATAAACACACTTTTCACATCACTAGCCTCATAAAACCTCACGGCCGTAACAAGAGGATATGGCAGCCGTGATAAATATGGAGATAAAACATGCAACTGTTATAAACGAACTAGCGGCCGTTACTATGAGGTATACAAAACACTCGGCCGTGGCATTGAAAGGCCTCGACCGTCATGTTTGTATAACCCCGGACGATGCAAAAATGGAGGTGTATAGAATGGAGACCACAGCCCACTTGTTCTTGGCCAGACCTACCATTCATAACCCAACAACAAAATAAACTAAGGTACAGAAAAGAAAGAATGCTAGACAAGATAATAAATGATGAGAAAATCTCGAAATAAATGAATATCAGAGGGTTTTGAAAGGGGTTTTTGTGTTTTTGGCCTTGAAATAAACATCACGGCCGTGACAATAGATTGTCGCAACCGTGAGTAATGAAGGCAAAAATGTACCGATAAGAAACACATGGTCATAACTGTAGGCTTGACAAAACTGGCCGCTGTGACATTAGAAGGTCGCGGCCGTCATGTTTTAGAACCTCAAAGTTTTTGAAGTGCTTAGTGTGCTTGTGAGCATCAAAACAAAATAAAAATGACTATAGATATATGAAATAGAGAGCTATGAATACATTGTTTATGATGAAAACTTAAGGGAACAAATGCTTGCATTGAAATAAATGGTAAATAGACAACAAAACAATGGAAACCTTATCCACGACACCCTTGGGGGAAGAAAATGAGGGTTTATAGAAGAGTCATGGTCCTTAAGGTTACCTTGTTTAAATATCCATCTCGAATGGCCCCTTGGGGGTGAGAATTAACTATCTCCAAGCCAATACAAGCTTTAACGACCCCTCCAATGCATGCAATAGCACAAACAAGGCTCGGGAAGTATAGAATGGATATGAGAATATCGGGTAGGGGAGTATTTGGAGAGAGTTTTGGTATCCAGGTCTTTCTCTCTTATTGTTCTACTTGGAAATGCCGCCTATTTATAGGTAAGATGAGCAATATAGACCCCCTCTAGGATGCTGCCATCTGTCAAAAAAGGGATAATAGTGACAACCGCTACTTGTTTACTTTTTCACAGTGATGGCTGCTACCTTTATGGTGATGAAAAGAACAGTTGCGACTTTCAAAAGTTGCGGTTAGGATAAAAAGATGCAGCCGTGATAAAGGAAGTCACGGCTTAGTTTAAGGTTTGCAAAAAGGTCACGACCGTGACATAAAAGTCACAGCTTGGATGTTGTTTTGTGGTTTTCTTGGGTTTTGAGCCATATTCATAATTTTACTTGCTTAAGAGTATCTTTGAGCATGATTCTCATACTTTTGTCATTGGAGTGTATTCGAGACTAGTGCCTAAGATTCTACATGGTCAGATTAGGATGTCTACAGTTTCCCCTCTTTGATAGAGCTTGCAACAACTCGTGGTGCAAGTAAATGTCAAAGCTCTAGAGACAAACCAATTGAACAATCCACTAATCTTAAGCATAAACAAAACATGCAGAAAAGCATGATTGAACCTGAATTTCCATTAAGCTTCCTACGTACCCCTATTATAAAGGATTAGACCGGTCATAGTTTGTGGGGCAATGCTTATGATGCAAACAGGCTACTCATGATGCATGGTAGGTACAGTATGATGCAAATAAGTACAATACAAGAAAGTTTAAGGTCACAACATAGTCCGAAGAATCAGAGACCAGTTTTAAGTCGTGAAAGAACTGATGAGTCAGTTTAAGGTCATGAGGAGGACCGAATAGTGGTTAGTTTTATGTCATGAAGGGATCAACGAGTCAGTATAAGGTCATAAGGAGGACTGAAGGGTTAGTTTAAGGTTGTGAGGAGGACCAGATTCTTATATGGGTAATTTTTAGGTTATGCGAGGACCAGTGAGTCAGTTTAAGGTTATGGGGAGGACCAAATAGTTAAAGGGGCATTTTTAAGTCATGCGAGGACCAATAAGTTAGTTTAAAGTCATGAGGAGGACCGAAGATGCTAGGGGAAGTTTTGGGTCATGACGAGGACCGACGGGTCTGTTTAAGGTCATGAGGAGGACCGAAGGGGCAAACTTATTAGTTTTAGGTCGAGACAAGGAACGAGGATGTAAACCTACCAGTTTTAGGTCATGACAGGGACTAAGGTTTTAGGCCTTTTAGTTTTAGGTCCTGATAAGGACCAAAGGAGGTAAACCTTCCAGTTTTAGGTTGTGACAAGGATTGGTAGGGTAAACCTATCACTTTTGGGTCGTGACAAGGACCGAGGTTTTCAAAGGGGCATTCAGAATATAAAGAAAGGCTAAAAGATTCTTTGATTCATTCAAGACCCACACAAGGGTAGCTCAAAGGTCCATAAAGGTGGGGGGCATAAAAATATAGCGGTTGTTACTTTTGGAAGTGGCGGCCTACACTAATGTGCCCTAAGGATGTGGCGGCTTGAATATTACAGTCACGACCGTGAGAAACATTTGAATAAATGTTGTGGCCATGGCAAAGCAAAGTTACGGCATGGGTCAAGTTGTTACGGCCGTGTGTTTTAAAGGACTTAGACCTCGCAACCGCGAGATCGATGACAGAACATAAGTTTGTGATAGTTTGAATTTCTCATTCGTGCAAAGCTTTGAACTCTCTCTCATCTCTTGTTTCTCTCATTCCCAACGTGGTGGCCAAGTGGGAGGTCCTCCTACGGTGCCGTGATGACCATCTCTCGGCCCGGAACCTTGAGGTAAGTTGAGCTTTGAATTCTTCTGTTATTCCATCAATTGAAACTTGCCTTGAACATTTGATCATTTCATTTGATATTGCATGCATTAGAATTTGTCTTTAAAATTTGCACTTGAGTTTGACTATTGATATTTTTAAACTGAAACGGATGTTTGGATTGACTTGAAATTGTACTGGAGTTCGGGATTAGAATTACATTGGAGTTGGGTTTAATCAGAGACGTTGGACTTAACTAGGTTTATACCCTGACTTGGATGGATGGACCCTTGCTTTGGACTTAAGAAGAAGAAGAAAAAGGGACTTTTGAATTTGGATAAAATGAACCTTTGGATTGAACCTATGAACCAACTTGGAAACTCGGTTAAAACAAACTTAGACTCGTAGGAAAATAAGTTACGAGGTGAATTTGAATCTTAAATTTAGGTTGGGTTCGATTTTTAGACTCTGAATTTGATTGAACTGAATCTAAGCAGACGTTGGTTTGAACGGAATCTTGAAATTTTAAAATGTGGGTTTAGATTGTGTTTGAAACAAGACTAGGTTGATTCGGAAAAATGGGACTAATGGGTTGAATTTGAAGTTTGAACTTTCAATTTTGAACTCGGATCCATTTTTGAAATAAAACAAAATTGATTGGGTCGTTGGTGATGTGGTCGAGTTGTTTTGAGTTTTCAAAATTGAGGGTGGATTTTAAACAAGTTAGGGGCAAGGTTAAGAAAGAAAAGACTAACAATTGTTTCAATCTTGAACGTTTTGAATTTGAATCGAGTCGGTTCCTTTGAGTTTCATGTCAGGGCAAGCGAAGCTGGGATTGAGTTCCAAGATCACGTTTTGCACCACTGATTTGGGTTGAATTTTGAAATTGAGTTAAAAATGGAATCGCCCTAGGGTTGTGTTTGGAGTGAAGTTAGATTTCTGTTGAATTTAAAGTAGAGACCTTGATGTTTAGGTCGAGTTTGTCGTTGGCTTTGAAGTGGGGGCAGGATTTTCGAATTTAAATGAAACGAATTTGTTTTAACGTGGGATTATGACAGTAGAAATGTGAGACCCTGACCAGTTTTCTTTTTTCGGCATTTTTGGACGTGCGTTATGTGTTTTCATTTGAGCATGTTTTTATTGCTTTTGATGCATGATCGGGTATAGATATACATGCGGGGTAGGTTCCCGGGGCTATGGGCCATTGTGGTGCAATTCTCAAAAAATTTCAAAAAAAAAGATATTTTAGTGGCTTATAAATAGCTGGAGTTAGATATTTTCAAAAGAAATTTTCAAAATATAACTCCTAAGTTTCCTCTTTTTTCTCTCTGCCTTCTCTCTAAGTTCTCGTGGGCCCGGGACTCAATTTTCGACGATCAGACAGTGGATCCTTGCTTTTGGCACGGTGGGCTACGCAACCATTCGGTCAGAATTTTATTTCGACGAAGCTTAGTTTTGCACGTTGTTCGAGGCGTCGAGTTTTGAACTCACCGAGGTAGGATTCTAGACCTATGTGTTTTATAAGGGTGCTACGTGTAATCGGGTGTACTTTTACCGATCAAGTAGTTGTAGATCTGGATTTCTGTAAAAGTTGGGTTTTTGGGTTAAAAACCGATTTTATGTCGATTTCAGTGGATGGAATTGGATTTTGAGTTTTTTCTTTTGAGGTTTTGTGGTAGTTTCAGATTTGGGCACGTCCGAGGGTGTCGAGAAAGTGTTTAAATGGTTAGATTTGTGGTTGAGATGGTGGTTTGTGAGTGATTCAGAGTTTGGGGGCCAAGAACACTCAAGAACAGAAAATTTGGGTTTTTCTCGGGTGGTAACTCGCTCAAGCGCCCTATGTTCGCTCGAGCGGACTAGCTGCGTAGGGTTATTTTGTTTTGATGTTATCTCCCTCGTCTGGACTCGAAATTAGGCCATTTTTATACAAAAATTGAAGCCCCAGAAGTCCTCTTTCCAATGACACCTCTCGTACCTTAAAATTTTTTTTGTAGAAAAAGTTATGATCAAAAGAGTGAAGGTGTGTCAAGATTTCCAAACCCTTTTTTATCCATTTTTGGCCGAATGTTTGGAAAAATGTTGTTTTTCATCCTTGTTGGCCCTTTTGACCTAATTCCATGTTCCGTGGAACGTTGTGGTGTTCTTGTAGGAGTCATGGGTTTGTGTTGGGCGTTAGTGTTTTGGTGGTTGGGTTTTGGTTTTTGATTGGCGTCCTATGGTATTCAATTGATTAATTTATGGGAATTAATCGATTCAAATACCTATGGATTCGCTTTGGGGTTCGGTTGGTTGTGTGGTGGCTTCGAGGGTCATGTCGTGGCCTTGGGTTGTTGTGTGTGTGGTGGTTAGTGCATCGTGGCGTGCGAGGGTTTGATTCTGATTCCTAGTTTGAGTTTTCTTCCAATGTTGACCGCTCGAGCGGTGGTTGAGCGATCGAGTGGGGTGGTGCTAGAGTGTTGGGTTGGTGGTTGACCGCTCGAGCGGTGGTCATGCGCTCGAGCGGGGTTGTGGCAGTGTGCTATGTCGGTTGGGGACCGCTCGAGCGGTGGTTGAGCGCTCGAGCGCTTAGGCTGTGTTGGCCTCCTGGTTAGGTTTT
>JAOTRH010061590.1:0-18571 GCA_034768845.1 Heliamphora exappendiculata
GATACATATACCATATATATCTTAAGGAATATATGCAAATATATAATAAGAGGCTAAACCTAACCCTAATCCTTAACTAAGCCGCCCCCTATCTCTTTTGGCAAATGATTTTTGCTTTTTAGAGACAAGTGTGAGAAGAAACCACGGAAGAAGAAGAACTCTTCGATCGGAATCGGTGTCCACACCCCGTGATCGTCGTAGTGTGTCCGAGACACACGTGAGAAGGTTGCAAGGTCGTCTTCAACGTATTCGGGACTTCTTGAAACTTTTCAACAAGTTTCATAAAGGTATAATGCTAGTTAGATTAACATTGTTCTCAGTTTTTTGATGATAAACGCATACGTCGTTTTTTACGCTCACGACGTCGGTTCAATTTTTTTTTTGCTCCAACGTAGAATAGTTTAGCTTATTTTTCAACAATTTATGTTCAACTATATTTTGTTCTTTTATGCAAACCATGATTGTTTAGGTCATTTTTTTGAAATTATATGTGGGTGTGCTCCATGTATTATTTAGTTAGAAATTGCATACCGTAGAACTTAGGATATTCTTTTCTTACTTGCCTTATTTGTTGGAGTGCTATGTACATATCTTATGTATTTTTCATTTTTGATTTTGGATGTTCTCTCTTTGCTTCAATTTTTTTTATGTGCATGCATTTGAAAAATTCTATTAAAGAACCAATGATGATTAGTAGAGGCCAACCTTATTGTTGGGCGAACGGGGTGCCTAACACCTTCCCCGATTCGTACCTTAGCCCCCGAACCCTCTTTCTCTGGTTAACATTTTCAAGATTAGTAGCCATTTTTGTTTTTCTTAGTTTTTCTCAAAAACTAAGTGGCGACTCCATTTTCAATAAAAAAAGAATTTTCAAAGGTTGGTTTTCAAGGTGTTAAAATATTTTTTAAACATATTTGAATTTTCATATTTTTGACCATTTTTCAAAACTCCTAAATTCCAACGCCAGAGTCCTACTTGGGGCAAGTCAACTTTCCTTTTATTTTCAAGCCTTAGGGTTAGTCTAATTGCTACTAACACCCCTCCAAATTCTTGATAAGCGTATCATAGGACCAAATAACCACACATCTGCCCCAGGGCTTGGCTTTTTAGGCATCCCGGTGTGTGCCACTCGGCTCTCTATGCTGAGCTCTCACCTCCCTGGATCCTCTAAAATTCGTCTCTTCAAATCTCGGCCAGTTCCTCTAGAGCTCAGCCCTCTCTAACTAAGAATTTGAACTTAGGTAGTACTCCACGTGCACTCCAGCTACACATGGTTAGTACGGGATCCCCTCAAATTAAATGTACATTATTATGATTATATCCATGATTATATATATAGGTATATATGTATATTTATTATTATATATATTTTTATTATTTTTAAATAAGTATTATGAAGTATCATGATTTGTATTAAATTTGTAATGGTCGTAATTGACAATTTATTGAGGCAATTAGTATTATAATTATTTATTATTATTATTTATTTTGTTTAATTAATGGTATTATTTTTTTTCATTTTTTTTTTCATTTATTCTAATCTCTTTCTAAACCCAACTCCTGAGGCTGAAGTTAACCTAATGCGCCCCATGTATTTATACTGATTACACATCTCAACGGAAACTCAGTATTTAACCAATTAAAGTTCAAATAATTGCATCCGATTAATGGTTGTTTTAAACCCATCGATTATGTATTAAACCCATCGGTTATGTATTCTTTTAATAAATTATAATTTTAATTATATACAAATATGTATGTGTGTGTATATATATATTAAATGGGTATAATGAAATATCATAATTTTTGCATTTAACTTGTAACGGTCATAACCGAAAAGTCATTAGTGTAATTATTAAATTATATTAGTATTATATTTTTTATTATAATTAATCATCATTAGTGCCGTATTAAATTTTCATTTAACTGCTATACTTATGTACGTAACAATTGTAATTGAAAATTTATTAGCGCTATCATTATAATAATTATTTATTTATTTAATTTAATTAGTTTTTTTTGATATACTACATTTATAGCAGAAGTTGTGGGTGTTTAGAGTAGATTATAGTTTATAGCTAAAATTAGTATAAAAAAACTAAAAGTTATAATAGAAAGTTTTGCCAAACACCCATGTTGTAAAGAGTCAAGTCCCAACAAGACTCGGGTGTTTAAAAATCGATGGAATCATTAAATTGGTTTAAATCAATTCAAATTGAATGGTTTAATACTATTTTTTGGTAAACAATTTAATTCTGGTTTTAAATATTTAGGAATCATTTTTTATGATTCGGTTCACGAATTTAGCTTCAAAAAATTGTATGGAACCGAATTGATCCGTTACCTATTAATACTATTTATATTATGTATTATATATAAAAAAACTTAAAAAATACTATTTATGTTATTTTGCATCTTCTCTTTTTGTTTATTTTTTCTCTTTTATTATTTAATTTTTATAACATCGTAATGTTATTAATTCATAAACTATTGATAATAGATGAAAAATAATAAAATATAGCTCATAATTTGCAGATATGGGTGATCTCTTTGTAGGACTATGAAATAAGTGAGAAAATAAAATGTAAAGAAAAATAATATAAATAAAGAAAATAAAAATTTAATAGAAAAATTAAACAAATAAATATATAATTTTTTAACATAAAGTTGGCAAAAAGACTTACCCTACATATGGTTCGATTATGATTCTTAAACTCTTAGAACCGTTTAAAATGGTACGATTCTTGATTTAGTTTAAATCAAATCAAATCGAACCGTAAACACACCTAAATAGGACTTGACCAATTTAGTTAAGTTAATTTTAGGTCTAAAATGGATTTAATTTGATGATTTAAATAATTTATTTTATTATTTTTAGTGTATTAAAAATAAAATTAATCAAATATAGTTAAGTACCTAAACAAATTATATTTGTGCTAAAGTAAATGATTGGCGACGTTCCAATTCTATTTATTTTTCAATAAAAATATAATGGAAAAATTAATTAAAAGTCCAATTTAGGAGACTTGTATTCCACCAAATCCTAATCACTTTTTGAATATTCCAATAAGTCATACTTTTTTTTAAAATTATTAAATATTTAGATAAATATGCCCTTATTCCCCAAACCTATCTCACGCTCCTTGTTGTGCCCTATCTCCCTCTTTCTCTATTCCTCTGGTAGCCTCATTACCAGATCCGCTGATCTCGCTGCCCCTCGCCGTGGATGGCGACGGCGACAACGAATAACAAAGGGATGACATGAGGACAACACGGCCAACAGAGGGAGGACATGAGGATGCCGATCTCTTAGGAGGGCGTGAGGACACAGATCTCCCAATCGTTGAACTTCTTCTCCCAGTCGTTGAGGATGCAATCTCCTTGTCTGGCCTTATAGCTCTGTGTACGTCTGCGCGCGCGCGTGCGTGCATGCGTGCATGGTGGTGGTGGTGGTGGTTGTGGTATGGTGTTGGTGGTCTCTCTCTCTCTCTGTGTGTGTGTGTGTGTATGTGTGTGGTGGTCTGGTCTGATGATGTCTCATTTCTTGCAATGACTCATTTCAATAATAATGATACATTTGCAGTTATATAAATGAAATATTTCATTTGTTTAAAAATAATAAGACATTTACACATTCACATAAACATTAATTTAAAAAATATTTCATTTACATAAAATATCTCATTTTGAAAAATGAGACATTTGTGTTAAAATGTCTCATTTGTTCAAGAAATATCTTTAGAAATTTCGTAACAAATGAGACATTTGATAATAATGTCTTATTTTCAAATTCAGAACCAGAATGAGACATTTATAACAAATGAGACATTTTAGATCTATAACGAGAATTTCTTGATTTCTTATCTATTTTCAATGAATCTAGTGGTGGTGGCAATATAGAGTGGCGGCGGTGATGGTGGTGGCGGCGTCGGTGGTGGTGGCGGCGGCGGCGGAGACAACGGTGGCGATGGTGGCGTTGGCGGCAACGGTGATGGTGTTGGCGGCGGTGGTGATGATGGTGGCGGCGGTGGTGCTGGAGAGTGGTGTTGGCGGTGGTGGGTAGTGTATGGTAATATTAGGGGTAATTTGGGTATGAAAAGTATAAAATATGATTTAATAGAATATAATTCTTGGATGAGACTTATTGAAATACAAATCTCTTAAATAAGACTTAGCCCGAAATCTCCAAAATAAAATATAATTTGTTCAGATACTCAAAGATATCTAATAAACTTGATTTTTTTGCATAAATAATCTAAATGCTAAAAACAATATAATAAATGACTAAAATCATCAAAATGTACCTATTTTAAGACCGAAATAAACTCAACTAATTACTAGAGCCGAGATGCTTGAATATATATATTTTTCCTTTTTGAAATCAGTATTAAACTGTTTACCGGAACTTCTATTTGCTTATAAATTAAAATTAATTTTGTAAAACTTAAAAAAATTGCTTTTGTGTAATTTTAGAACATGAAACTAATACTATAAACGTAGAAGCTAAGGCAGTGTTTGGGATAATTTAGAAGGCTTTTAAAGAAATTATTATTTTTTGAAGATTTTATCATATTTTGTTCGAACTTTTTTTATTTTTAAAATCTTCTACTTATAAAATATCTAAAAAAATTAAATTACTTAATTAAAGTTAAATGCATGTACTGACTTTTTTAGTAAACACGCTTTCTCTAATGTTTTTAGTATAATGTTAACAATTTAATGAAATAATGTATTAAAAGAAAGTGTTAGGAATTTATTTATAATATTAATTATATTAAATTTCATATATTTTTGTGGCAATTCAGGTTGTACAAGTATTATAAAACTTCTAGTTCGTTTAGAATTCTTGTAGTTGGATAACTATAGAACTCCTAAGTTATTTGATTTAGTTAAATCATTTAATTGAGTTGTAAGTCTTAGTTGGATTATGAGTTTTTTATTAGAATATTGTTTATGCTAGAAGACTAAAGTACAATACAAGAAGCCAAGAGTACCAGCCAATGAAGCAGGTTCGCACAAGAGCAGAAAGTAATTTGGCACATGACAGCTCGAGCGGTCTCAAGTGCGCTCGAGCGAACCCAAGGCAGTTTTAATTCGATTGAAACTCTAATTTCCTGATTTTGAGGCCTATATGAAGGACCATGGGTCAGCTACAAAAATTAACTTCTGCACTTCAATAACCAGAGATTCTAAAGCAGATTAGAAATTCTTTTTGAGCTCTAAAAATTTTGAGATTGTTCGTGTTTAACTTAGAAGACGTTCTGAGTTTATCGACGGAGGATTCTGCCGGTGTAAAAATATTAAGGATTCAATACTTGTAAAGTTTCGAAAATTCGTTGTTACGGTGACTAAACGGGGAACGGTGCACGTAGATTCGGCAAGATAGGTTAAGGTGTTTGAATTGAGGATTCGATTAAAATCTGTAACTGGATGTTTTTTAACTATTCAATTGGTCAGTGTTTGATTTACCTGAACTAGGATTAATCTCGTGGTCTTTTATCCAAGTTGGGTTTTCTACGTAAAAAATCATGTGTGTTAAGTTTGGATGTTTAATTTTACTTCTCGTATTTCACAATATAGATTGATTAAAAACGTGAAAAGAATAATTTTTTAATTGGTTTGATTAAAAAATATAAAAATAATTGTTTCAATTGGTATCAGAGTGGGACTATTATTTTCGAAAATATTTTTTTTGATTAAAAAAAAGGGGTTATAATTTTTTTTGAGTAAAAATAATTTTTTCAAAAATAGAAGTTTTTTTCTTTTTCGAAAAATGGTCCTTATCAATCTTAATAATGGAATTTTGAAGAGGAAGAAACTGAACCATTAGATTACCCATGTTAGATGGAGGAAATTACACTTATTGGAAAGCACGAATGAGAGTTTTTTTGAAATCTATAAATAAAAGAGTTTGGATTTCTGTTGTTAATGGCTATACCCGACCTACTGTCAAGTCTGGTGATAATTTTATTTTAAAACTAAATGAATAATGGGATAAAAAAGATTTTGAAAATATAAGTTGGAATAGTAAGGTTATCAATGCCATCTTTAGCGGTGTCACACTAGAAGAATTTCGACGAATTTGCACGTGTGAAATTGGTAAAGAAGCGTCGAATATCCTTGAAATTAGTCATAAAAGTACTATAATTGTAAATTTTTTAAAACTTTAAAGGCTCACAGCCAGTTTTAAAACTTTAAGAATGGAAGAAAGTGAGACATTTAATGAATTTTATGCAAAATTGAGTGATATCATTCTTGCTTCATATTTGGAGAAAAAATTTCAGAATCTCGTATTGTTCAAAAAATTTTACGGTCTCTACCTGAAAGATTTCAACAAAAAATAATCACCATTGAAAAAAGCAAAGATATTGATTTTCTTAAAGTGAAATAGTTGGTTGGAAACCTTCAGACTTATGAGTCGACTCTACGTCAACCTAAAAAATTGAAAGGCATTGTTTTAAAAACTTCAAAAGTTGACATAGAATCCACTGATGATGAGATAGATTTTGATCATGAAGTTATGAATTCTATTATTAAAAAATTAAAAAAATTTGTTTTAAATAAAAAATCTAACTTTAAGGACAAGTCTAGAAAACTAGTGACAAAACTAAAAATATTGCAAAATATGAGAATTTTTTTTCAAAATATCAAAACCAAACGATACAGTTTTTTGAATGTCAAGGGTATGGTCATATTGGTCATGATTGTCCAAAGAAAACGAAAAAGAAAGAAAAGGTTTTCTTTTGTCATGTGGGATGATGCTCTGTTTAGCAGTCAAATGGCCTAAATATGTATAGTCGACCAAGACTGCTTGATGATGGGCAATGGTGTAGCATCAGATTACACCGGGCTTATCGTAGATGCAGATTCAAAGGATGTCAACAACTGGTCCTTAAGTTTTTGTACTTTGCATGATGTAAGTCTCGAGTTAGAGTCTGAGACTTGGTAAGATTTTACCTTGTCTTGATTAGTTGGATGTTGAGACTGAGTCCGTCTATTGGCGCATCCTCCTCTTTTTTCTCCTTTGAGTTTGTAATTCCTGCTCTTTTTGAAATCAATGAAATAAACGAGGATTCTGATTACTCTGTTGTGTTTGATTTATTTTGTACGCTTTCTAAAAATTTTGAATTCGAAGGGGATGTTCTCGAAGAAATAAAAGCTTTAATAAAAAGAGAATAAAAAATGCATGTCTAACCAATAATTGAAGAAACTTTGTCAATAAATCTGTGTAATGAAATTCATCCACAAATTGTTCAAATCGATTCCTATTTATGTTCTGTTGAACTGGAACAGTTAATAATTTTGTTAAACGAATTCAAATACGCTTTTGTATAGTCATACGAGGATATGCTTGGAATTGATTCGAAAATTGTCTAACACTAGATTCTTTTATACCCCGACGCCAAACTAGCCAAGCAGAAGTTGAGAAGGATACGGCCAGAATGAGCACTAATAATCAAAGACGAAGTCGTTAAGAAGATCAACGCAGGGTTCCTCATGGTAACCAAGTATCCTAAATGGGTGGCCAACATAGTGCTAGTCTTGAAAGACGGGCGGATCAGAGACTGTGTAGACTTCTAGGATCTCAACAAGGACAGCCCTAAGGATGATTTTTCGTTGCCACACGTTGACGTTCTGGTAGATAGCACTGCAGGGTACGCACTCTTGTCATTTATGGGCGATTTCTCCAGGTATAAGCAGATCTTAATGCACTCTGAAGATAGAGAAAAGACGACATTTATAAGACCCTGGGGGACATTTTGATATCATATAATGCCATTTAGTCTAAAGAATGCAAGGGCAACCTATGAAAAGGCTGCTACTACATTATTGCATGACATGATACATAAGTAAGTCGAGGTGTACGTAGATGAAATGACACATGCGATAAAAGGTAAAAATAAATAAGAAAGGCCTGAGGGCCAAAGCAACCAATGTTGTGGCCATGACAAAATAAGTCACAAAACTAGTGGCCGTGACAAATATAGGGTTATTGCAAGAAAAAAAGATGCAAAAAGGCACGATCGTGACAACCAAAAGTTGCGACCAGGGTATTTTTGGGGTCCAGAAAGGTATTTAATCATACAAAAGCCAAAACAAACTCAAATGAATGGGACACTGAGGACAAAGACCGTAGCCCACTGTATTAAGGATAGATATACCACCCTTCATCCCATATAAAAGCAATAACTCTAAATAGAAAACACAAGATATAAAAAATGAACAATAGAATGCTTAAAACACATTTTCATATCACCGTCCTCACAAAATATCACGGCCGTGGCAAAAAGATGTCACAGCCGTAACAAAAATGAAGAAAAAGACGCGGTCGTCATATTTTCATAACTTTAGAACATGCAGATATGAAGGTGTACAAAATGGAGACCGTGACCCATTTGGTCTAGGCCAAATTGCCATCCATTACCCAACAGGAGGATATACAGAGGTGCAGAAAGGAGAAAATGCTAAACAGAGCAATAAAAGGATATATAACCTTGAAATAAACGAATATTAGAGAGTTTTGAAGAGAGTTTTCACGTTTTTGGCCTGAAAAATAATATAACGGCCGTAATATTATGATGTTGTAGCCATGAAAAAAGAAGTCATAAATGTGTCGACCCTTATAAAAAGAGCACGGCCGCGACTATGGGTTTAATAAAACATACGGCCGTGATATGAAAAGGCCGCGGTCGTCATGTTCCAGAACCTCAGAAAGCTTTTGACGTGCTCAGTGTGCTTATAACCATCAAAACAGAATGAAACTGAATGTAAATATACAAAACAGAGAGCTATAAATACACTAGTAGTAATGAAAAGCTTCAAGGAAACAAATGCTTATGTTGAAATGAATGATAAATAAGCAATAAAAACAATGGAAACTTTATCCACGACACCCTCGAGGGAAGAAGATGAGGGTTTAAGAAGAGTCGTGGGTTCCTAAGGTAACCTCGTGTGAATATCTACCTCGAATGGCCCATCGAGGGTAAGAATATGATACCTCTAAGTCAATATATGTGCTCCAAAAACTCCTATGAGGCAAACGAGAACACGAATGAGGCTCAGAAAGTATAGAACATATGGGAGAATATTGGGTTGGGGAGTATTTTGGTAGAGCTTGGGCCTCCAGGTGTTTCTTCTCTTGTTTAAGCTTGGAAATGGCACCTATTTATAGGCAAGGTGAACAACACGAACTCCTTCTGGGATGCTGTAACCTATCCAAAAAGCGGTAATAGTGACAACCACTACCTTTTTGCTTTTGTACAATGACAGCAGCGACCTTTATGGTGGTGAAAAGGACAGCCACGACTTTTAAAAGTCACGGCCTGAATAAACAAGCGATGGCCGTGACAAAGAAGGTCATGGCTTGGTTTAGGGTTTGCAAAAAGGTTACGACCGTGAGAGCAAGGACACGGCCTAAAGGTTCTTAGGGTTTTTCCTTAGGTTTTAAGCCATATTCGTGATTTTGCTTGCTTAAGAGTATTCTCGAGCATGATTCTCATACTTTTGTCATTATAGCGCATTCAAGACGGGTGCCTAAGATTTGACTTGGTCAAATTAGGGTGTCTACAGTTGCCCCTCTTTGACAGAGCTTGCAACAACTCATGGTGCAAGTAAATGTCAAAGCTCCAAAGACAAACGGATTGAACAAGCCGCCAGTCTTAGGCACAAACAAAATATGTAGAAAAGCGTAGTCGAACCCAAATTTTCATCGAGCCTCTTATGTACTCCCATTGTAAAGAATCAGATCGGTCGTAGTTCATAAGACAATGCATATGATGCAAATAGGCTAATCATGATGCGTGACAGGTATGGAGCAATGAAAACAAGTACGATGCAAGAAAATTTTAAGGTCACAACACGGACCAAGGAATCATCAATTAGTTTTAGGTTGTGAAAGGACCAATGAGGCTAAGGGCTACTTAGGGTCATGCGGGGACCGGTAAGTAAGTTTAAGGTCATGAGGAGGACCAACAGGTCATTTGAAGGTCATGAGAGGGACCGGACTCTTAGGGGAGCGATTTTAGGTCATGCGAGGACCAATAAGTCAGTTTGAGGTTATGAGGAGGACCGATCGTTTGAGGGGAAATTTTAGGTTATGCAAGGATCGAGGAGTCAGTTTAAGGTCATGAGGAAGACGATCGTTCTAGGGGCATTTTAAGGTCATGCGAGGATCGACAAGTCAGTTGAAGGTCATGAGGAGGATCGATCGTTCTAGGGGTATTTTAAGATCATGCGAGGACCAACAAGTCAGTTTAAGGTCATAAGGAGGACTGATCGTGAGGTTTAGGACTTCCAAAACATAAAGAAGAGCTAACAAAGGGTCTTTGATTCGTTCAAAAACCCACACAAGGGAAGTTCTAATGTCTAAATAGGTGGGGTGCACAAAACAAAATGGCAGCCATTACTTTTGGGTGTAGCAGCTTGTACAATTTTGCACTAAAGAGATGGCGGCCTGAGCATAAAGTTCATGGCCTTGAGAAACGTTTTAATAAAGGTTACGGCAGTGGATAAGCAATGTTACAGCATGGGTCAAGTTGTTACGGCCGTATGTTTTAAAGTTTTTAAACCTCGCAGCCACAAGGTCGATGACAGAACATAAGTTTTGAGACAGGTTCAAAATTGTTCATTCGTACAAAAAATCAAACAGCTCTCTCTTCTCTCCTTTGACTTTCTCTCTCTTGGCTCATGCTCTTACACTTTGTTTCAAGCTCTCTCTCTTGACTTCCTCTCTCGACTCTTGCTCTCACTCTCTCTCTCTCTCTCTCGCTTTCTCTCTCTTGACCTCCTCTCTCGACTCTTTCTCTCTCTCTCTCTCTCTCTCTCTCTTTCTCTCTCTTGACTTTTGAAAGCAAAGATGTTTCTCTTCTCTCTCCTTTCGATCATGTTTTCGATTCTCATGGGTAGTTTTAGCTTTAGATTCGTCAGGGAGGAGGCAACGTGGCCGGTTGTGGTGGTGATGGTGGTGCCAGCAGCGGCGGAAGTGGCACGGCTAGTTGTGGTGGTGATGGTGGTGTCAGTGGCGATGGAAGAGATGGTGGGGCTATTTGCGGTGATGGAGCGGTGACGGTGGACGAGGACCTTCTTGAGGGTGGTGCTTCGGGTATGCCGAAACATTTTGACCAGGCTACGTACATTCCTCTTCTTCACCGGTTGCGAAAGCCAGCCATGAAGAGGTTTATCATCCTGGACGTGATCGTAGAGCGTGAGATTCTCCTCTACTGTCGTGAGGATCATTTCTCGACTAAGAACCTTGAGGTAAGCCAAAAACTTAACTCATTACTTATTTTGTGGATATGTGAATTGAAAAAAAACATTTATGCATTAAACTTGGTTTGTATTGGGTTGAATTGAATTTGAAATAACATTGGACGCTTGAGTCGGATTTGAAATGAATTGAATTTGAATTGAAAGTTGGATTCGAGATTTAAAATTTTAAACTTGGATTAGAATTGGACCAACCTTGACTTTGGATTGGACTTGAATTTGGGACGAATTTGAACCTTGAACTTGGATGGAAATAAACCTTGAACTTCGGATTAAAACGAACTTTGAATGTAGATGGAACAAAATTTCAATCTTGGATGAACTTTGGATTGAACCTTGAGCTTGGGTCGGACAAACCTTTGAACTTGGTTGAAAATGAAACTTTGGATTAGAATCTTGAACTTGGGTTGAACTCATAGAGGGTGAATTTTGAAATTGAACTGAGTTCAAACTCGGATCTTTGGTTTTGGATTAAGTTGGAGGTGAAAGTTGGGTCGAAATTGATTTTGATTTTGAGTTAGTTCAAATTTCAAAAATAGGGCTCCTTTGGAAATCATGTTAGAATTTGGACTGGGATGTGAACTTGTTTGAACCTTGTTGATTTTGAAATCGATTAATTAGAATAATTCTGAGGGATTTGAAAACTTTGAATTTTGAATAAAACGTGGCTTGTGGAATTTGGATTGAACTGACGGGTTATGTTTGTGATATGGATTGAACTAGATTTGAGCAGAGTTGAATTCTATGTTTGGACTTTTGACTTGAGGTTAGGTTTCTAATGTTCAAAATGGAGGTTGATTTCAAATTGCGTGTAGTGAATCATTGGTTTTGAAATATATTTTTCATTTGAAACAAATTTTGTTTTAATGAAGTTTTCAAATCTGAAATGGATGGAAAAATAACACTCGGATCGGCTAGAAGTCGTATATATTTTTTTTGAGAATTTGAAGTTTGTGTCCCTGTTAAACTTTGAAGTTGGATTCTAGAGTTTGAATTGAATTGGGTTCGTCATTGGTTTTAGATTAGGGGCAAGACTTCGAGTCTTAAGCGAAACAATTTTGATTTAACGTGAGATTGTGTTGCTAACCTGAATTATCCTAAGTCTCGCCTTTTGAGGATGAAAAGAATGTTTCGAATTGGGTTAGAAGTTTGAAAACTCTCCTTTTTTTTTGAAAATGGGACAGGGCCCAGGTTGCGTAAGTTGGTTTTGAGACGTGATTCTGCGTTGTTTTGATTACCATCAGTTTGTTTTAACTATCTTGTTGCATATTTCGTTGTTGTTTCTATTATCATTCCCTTTATTAATTCGGTTGTTTTGCTTCAGTTTAGGGTAGGCTTCATATTCGAGGTTTTGGTGGGTTCTCAAATGTTTTGGAGTAGTACATAGCGCTCCCTCCTCGCAGCAAAGAGATTGTTGATCGGGCAGGTTTTGGCAGCTTTATCACCATGCTAGAGGGGACCAGCAATGACCGGGTTACCCTCACGGCCCTGACTTAGAGATGGTGAGACACCACCAACACTTTTCACCTGCCTACCTTCGAGGTCACACTCACTCCTTTCGATTTCTCCCTTATCACTGGGATTCGAGTGGGCGGCGACCTGTTCCCATTCGATCCTGACATCTGCCAGAGCCCCGTGGTTCTTATGCACCTTATCGGTCACATGCCCCCTTCCATCGACAAGGGTGGCATTCGCTATACGTGGCTGAAGAAGACATTCTGCCACTTCATTTGCACAGAGGTCCACCACTTCGAGTGGGTGGCGCGTGCATTTCTTCGTTATGTGTTTGAGATATCCTTATTCCCAAACTTACAGAATAGGGTGAACCTCTACTACCTCGCTGCTATGGTGGTGGTGGTGGACCAGACTGGTTCTTATGACAAGGGAGGGGCTGCATTGGCCACTTTATACGGATACATGAGTGCGACCACCAAGACCTTCGATTTGAGCATTAGTGGGTACTGGTGTATCTGGGAGGTATGTCTATTTTCTTTGCTTTTTGTGCTTTCTTGGGTATACGTTAGCTGGTGAATTCTTGAGAAGACCTTGTAGTGATCCCTTGGGCACTCCGATGGGCCAGACGATATTGGGGTACAAAGCCTGACAGAAAGGACCTGGATGATGACCGACACTTCTTAGACACTCTCACTCTTGACTGGGCATGTCATTCATGCTTCCGTTAATTTCTGTTTCTTCATTTTTGTATATACTGCTTGCTGACAGGTTTCCTTGCTTTTCAAGTTCATTAGGATTTCTAGGTCGGCATGGAGGAGGAGCCGGTGTCGATCTAATGCAGAGCTAAGAGGCAACCCGGACTCACATCTTGCTCGAGAGGCTATTGTGTAGAGAGTGGCACATTAGTGAGCGCGTTCTTTGGCAGTCCCTGGGATATGACCATTTTCGTATCTCGAGGACACCTCTGGTGGGGACGCATCAAATCGATACCCTCCACACGACCGAGATTATCTGTGCCAAGGTGGGCACTGAAGCTACTACGCTGATCGAGGGCGAGGGTCATGATTAAACGATTTTTTCTCAAGAGAGGCTTATGCCTGCCATGGGCGCCCGTGCCGTGGTGCGGGGTCCTCATCTTGCTGCCTTGGGTCTTGTGCACCCTGAGTTGCCATGGATGGTGGAAGCCTTTGTAGACGGGAATCTTCACCATATTCGGATCCCTGAGCCAGTGGCCCAGGAGATTCTCCTCTGCCTCGGTGTAGAGTAGGTATGACATCCTTCCTTATGCTTTCCATACGGCCCCTTATGTCTGACTATACTAATTCTCATGCCTGCACTGATTCTGATATCTGCACTGATTCTGATTCTTCTCTTGACAGATGTCCCGAGAGTGGTGTGATTAGTGCCTTCGCCTGATCTCCGGGTTGAGGGTATTGGTTCGCCGCTGGGATGCTTCTTTTCGAGCCCAGGGCATGGAGCCTCCTGTTCCTCAAGGTGGCTCTGCGATGGTACTTACTTCCACCTTGCTCACATTTACATTTCTGTATTCTTCTTTCACACATTTATGTTGGCCTAACTAGGTTTCAAATTATTTTGATGATAACAAACCAAAGCTTCTAATTGTGCAAATTGAGTGTGTTCACAGAACTTTAATGACACAAGCACAATTGAGAAAAAAAAATAAAATCCATGAAGCATGAAAATCATATTCAAGCAGCTAAGATCCATGGAGCAAGAGAAAAACCAAGAAGACAAGAAAAGAACTTAAAGATCTTGAAGATTTTCTGAGTGTAAATGCACTAGGACTTATGTAAGTTCACATACCATTGGTTATATGTGTGAAAGCTCCTAGGAGATCTTAGATGGACCATAGGTTGGTTAAACATTTCATAACAAATCATTTTCAAAGTATAAAATATATTTTAAAATGTTTCAAAAGAAGTTCGGCAAAATATATGCAAAATTTGTGTGAAGAAAATTGACATACCTTTGGTATTTTGGCCATAACTTTTCGTACAAAACGAATTCTCCTATGAGGTTTGAACCATTGGGAAGTAGACTTATGGGGCTTCAATTTGAATACAAGAATGACCCTATTCGGAGTTCGGATGAAGGAGTTATGGCTGTTTGAAGTCGGATAAATTATGCAGTCACAAGTGAGTCGATCGAGGATCAAGTCCAGTAGACTGAAGTCAAGTTCAGTTGACCGAGTGAGTCTCTTCAGTCGACCGAATAGGCTAAATTTTGTATTTTGAACTTAACAGCTAGTTTGACACTTCTTTATTTGGACCAACGGCTAGTACAAACTTTTAGCCTATAAATAGAGCCTTTGAGCTATGATTTTATGTACTTCAAACCTTCGAATATACTCTCTCATATATATCAATCTTGTTCTTCAAATTCTTTATTTTTCTGAATCATTTTTGAGGGAAAACCTTAGAATTCCTCCATTGAGCTTCTCACTTATATATTCTTGGGAGTGAACATTAGTGTGCTTCATTTGTATTTATTTGCTCGCTGAAGGAGCTTATTCATATTTGTATATTTCTTGTTACTCTTGTTGTAACTTGAGAAGGAGATTCTTAAGAGAGGCTACTCCGCCTATTGAAGGAGAGAGGGAACTCCACCTATAAGGAGTGTGTACTTGAGGAGAGAATATCCTCAAGAGAGGCTACTCCGCTTACTGAAGGAGTGTTTAGTAAAATCCTCATAGCGGTTGGCTTGAGGCAAGGAAGTAGGCCGTTGTGCCAAATCTTGTAAAAATCATGGTGTTGTATTTCTATCATTCTTTATTTTTCATGTTTATTATTATCTTGTTGTTTATTTTTGTTTCACATACTTAAATTTTTTACTTGCATTCTAAAATCTCAAACAAGAAAGTTTTGAATCTTGTAATATTGTGAATTAAAATTAATATGCTCTTGCACTTTAATCTTCAAACAAAAAGATTTTAAATATTGTTAATTAACATCTACACTGGTGCTTAACTCTTCTCTAAAAAGGTTTTGAATCTTATTTATAAGATAATTAAAAACTATCCTCTAGTAAGAAAATATACTTGTGAATTAAAATTTCTTTCTTATAAGTGAATTAAAATCTACACTTGTGTTAATATTTGAACAAGATATTTTTAAATATGCAATTCACCCCCTCTTAGGATTGCACATATACTATCAATTTATTTATCTTAACTGATGTGGCCCCTTTTTCTACTTTCAGCGTGGATGTGGCGGAGGACCGAGGACTTGCGGCGATCGTATGGCACCTGCTGCTCCAATCGCACCACTAGCGCGGACTTCTACTTCCACTTCGGTTGCTGCTACTTCTTCTAGAGTTGGGACTTCCAGCGCGACGCAGACTGGCACTGGTGCAGAGGAGGAGACGGGGTCAACGGGGTTGTCTGATGAGTCATCTTAGGGAGACTACGTTGTCCGGAAGAAGAGGACCTGGCGGGAGTGACCGACTTGATGCTGTTCTACCACTGACGATTTTTTTTCACTTCTTTACTATTCATAGAAGCCCACGTGCCTATTCTTGTTTGAGCTTGCGTGCCCATTAGGTAAATCCTGATACTCTGTTTTGTTTTATATACCGATACACAACGGTACACTGCTCTTGATACATACTAATACACGGCTCTCGATACTCCCACTGATATACATGACATACTGTTCCCGACATATTGCACATCTACGATAGATGGGGCCTGCGTGCCTTTGGTTCTTCTTTTGGCCTGCGTGCCATGACATACGCACATTACTTTACTTATAATGGGTTGAGCCTTCGTACCCTGTGGTTCACACTTTTGATTATCATGGATGCCTTATTATTATTATGTTATAGAAATCATTTTTGAATGCTTGATTGGTTATGCACGATGATATGATTTGTGGGTTGGAACCTTGCCATATAAACTGTTCTTCTTTTTTGCGAGTTGCTAACAGGTTTGTAACTACAGTTTGGGGCATGCTGGTAAAATGGGGACAGGCTGTTAGAATTTTTGCGTAAAAAAGTTGCGGCCGTGAGAAATAATCTGGCTGTCGAGGGTTTTGGATATGGTGGCCTAAACTTTTATGGAGAAAAGTGCACGGTCTGGACCTTAGAATGTCATAGCCGTAAGGTTTGGGAGAAACACATGACGGCCATGAGGTAAAAAGTTGACGACCGTTAGAAAAAAGTGACGGCCGTAATAAAAGGTTTTGGCGCAAAACCTTGCACCAATTTTGTTGTTTCCCTCAATTTCTAGGTCTATAAAAGGGGTAATTGTTCTAGACCCCACTATTCTGGATATCTTGCACTTTCTTTGTATTCTTCATGGCCTACTCTTACAACAACTCTCTGTTGGCTTGAATGGGCGACTTTTCTCTGATGGAACGCAAAAAACTTCGTCAACTTTAGCCTAAATGCGCTGTTCTTTTTGTGAACCCTGAGGGTCAATTGGCATCTTCTGCGAGGAGTAGCCCAGCTATGGGACCCTGAGGTACATGTATTCTATTTCGGTGTTGAGGAGTTATGTCCAACAATGGAGGACTTTTTAGCAATTTTAGAGATTTCGGGCTAAGAAGAGGTCATAGTCCCTATGCCTTTCTCGAGTCCTAGGAACAGGTTGATGCAGCTTTGTGGTTATTCCAGGCAAAGGTTTGTCTCATTACCCACGATGGGTTTCTCGATGTGGCATAGATCGTGGACCACTTCGGGCCTTAGGCATCATTTGGAGACTTCTTTTTTCAGCTTCAGCGCTGGTATACTCTTTGTATCTATCTTCTGGCTCATTTCCTCTTGGGATCCTCGGACGGGCGGGCTAGCTCTTTCTTGGTAGACGTGGCTCATCAAATTCATGAGGGTTGGGATCTTATCCCGTTAGTTCTTGCCGAGACGCTCCATGAGCTTGATGTAGTCCACACTAAGGGTGCCCCTTACTTCGCCGGTAGTGCTCTCCTGCTGCAGGTAGTCTCTCAACTCTCATTTTCCTATTTTTCTCTTGAGTTTTTCTACTCAGCTCTCCATTTTCTGTGTTTTCTCTCTATTTTTCTTTCTCTGCTCTAATTTTTTCTTTATTCTCTCAGATTTTTCTACTCAGCTCTCTATTTTTCTTTGCTTTTCTCAGATCTGGATGATGAAGAAAGTGAATCTATTGGAGAAGCCCATGTCTGACAGTTACAGCGTAAAATCTTTCACTCGTCATCAGGTCTTTCGCCTATGCTCCACCGAGGCTGCTTGGTAGAATTACCTGAGTTCTCTGACCGGGGAGGACATCTCTTGGCTATGCCCCTAGCTGAAGATAGCTTCCATGACTACTACAACTGTGGGTTACTCGGGGGTTCTGTTGGTTGGCTTGAAGCTGGCCACTTTATATCATCCTTATCGCATCCTTCGTTAGTTTGAGCATACTCAGATCTGGCCCGAGACTACTGTGAGTCATCTGAACAGTTCTCCTCATCGGGCCCCTTTCTTGGGTCATTACCAGCGGGCTTGGTCTTCTCGACTGAGGATGCCAGTTGACGGGAATTTTGACAGCGGGTTATCTACGAGTCACAAGGCTTGGCTGTAAGTTGATATAGAGTGCATGGTAGGATAGGGAGGGGAGGCAAATAGAAGGAGGACCTGACTTTGCTTTGCTGTACCTTAATATTTTTCTTATTTCTCTTTTTAACTTCTTAGGATGAGGACTTGTAAACTTCTCTTGCTTTTGAAAAATGTATTGGTAAAACTCATTAATGAAAGTTTCTCCGCTTCTAGCTTATGGTGACTTTTAGAACTTATTCTTTAGATTTTTGTTCTTACAATATAATCATTTATTAGAAAAACTAAACATGAGTTTTTACATTGATCCTGTTAGTTCTAGGTAACC
>JAOTRH010061601.1:0-18570 GCA_034768845.1 Heliamphora exappendiculata
CCCACCCTTTTTGTTCAATAATTTTGTGCATATAGAGAGGGAGAGAGGGAGTGAAAGAAAAAGAAAGAAAAAGAAAGAAGGAGGAAGAAGAAAGAAGAAGAACTAAGAAATTTTGGTAGAATCCATGGATGCTAAAGCTAAGTCCTTGATCTAAATCATCAAATAGTGATTTATATAAGGTAAGAAAGACTCTAACACGTCTGATTTTACACCTATCAAAAATTTATTTCATCATTGGAAAACACCAATTAAAGATCAAGAATCAAATATGAATCGAAAAGGCGTCATGGTGAGATTTTAGGACTGTCATGGTGTGGCTGTTGTGTCTTGAAGTTTTCATCAGGTTTTCTAATGGATCCGTGGCACGAAAATGTTTTGGAATTTTAATATTTGAGTGTGTCAAAATATGGATGTAAAGGAAATGGACCAACCATTAACACACATGATGCTAGGCGACTAGATCTAAATATGGCCTGCAATTTGTGCCTTTCAACCTTTTTGCCCTAAGATTTGAAATATTATAACTCAATGTAAAAAAATGATCTAAGCATGATTTTTAGATCCAGAGTTAGATATTTGTGTTATATCTTATCCAAAATTGGTTTGAACTCATTTGAGTAAGTAGAACTCGAGATATTGTAATTCTACCAAAGTGTGTCGGTTTCAGACCAGTCAACAGTGCAGACCAAAAAGACCTAGCTTAAAATGAGATTCGAGTTTTGGCCAAAAGATGAAAGTCGTAAGTAACATATATATCTATCTACCCACCAAAAATGAGAACAGAATATTGAGTTTGGATAGGTCAAAACTTCTTTGAAAGTATCTGTTGAGTTTTAGTCCCCAACAAAACATTATGTCACATTTGTTTATATAGCCCAAAACACCTATTTTTAGTAACCTATTCCAAATGTGTTCTACTTGAACTTTGCAACTAACATATTGATGTATTTTTTTCCCAAACATTAGACCTTAAAACCTTGGGATGATACCCCAAAATCATTTAAAATCCTCTAAACATGAAACTTATAGAGGACATGTTGAAATAGAATATACTAAAAAATGGACTCATTTGGACTTAAGTTAATACCCCAAAATCGAGAGCAACAGAAGCATAATTTTGGATAAAATCTGGAGAAAGTGCTGAACCGTTTTTTCTTAGGATGAAATGTTCACCCTTTTGCCTTACGATTTGGTCTTGGTGTTAAGCATGAGAGTTTTAGAAAATATTTTTATCTAAATGGTTTTTAAAAATCATAATCCGATTCCAAGTCTAAGTACGTCAGGATGCGGCGGTACTTGGAAATTTAACGATTTGGAAGATAATAACAAATGGTTAAATAAAATTCTTAAACAGGTAAAGGATTGGGTAAGCGCGTAGTCCCCCTAAACTTAAAAAGAAAGTAACCACGGTCCCAAAAATCAAGAAAACATTCCACGATTAGAATCATTTTAGTTTCACCCTAAAGGGGGAGGATACCAAGATTAACGGTCGAGTCATGTTTTGCTTGTTAGGCTCGAAGGTTGTAGAACCTAGGGGTCCTGCTTAGCTTACCAGGGGAGGCTCAGTTCATATGTATATATTATGCAAGGTGAGAGTTCTTAGCCATTATCTTGAACTTGAGTTTATGTAAATAATGCATGAAAATTCTTTGAAGCGTAAGTTTTGAATCATGACATGTTTAACGATCGCATGAACCTGTTGTTTTCAAAAGCCATGATGTTTTTAATTTAAGTGTGCTATCCATGATATTCTGAGCTAGCATGATGTTACTATGAAAGTATGGTTAATGTTTTGTGGTTGTTCTAAAGTTTCAAGTTACAAGGGTTTTCGGCCCTTTTATATCCCTTTATAAGTGAGGTTACCCAACTATGGTTTTTTTTTTCAATTATCCCTATAGGGGAGGTTTCCCATTGGGCGGGGGGGTTTTTGCCCTAAAAGCATTGCGGGCTAAGTCCTGAACAGCACATACCACTCGTGCTTGGTGGAGAGTGGCCCTCATCCAATCACGTTGCTATCCGTGCGTTGAGAGTTGAGATTACGGTACCGTCGAAACTCCTGGTCGTGAGGTTGACGACTAGTTGGACACTGTTGGGGTTTGAGTCTAGATTTGAGAAAGTGGTCATGCATTTTAAATTTGTGGCGGTTGAGCCAGGAACATATTTTTGTTTGCAATACTGAGAAGGTTTTGTATAATCTGTGATATTTTTATGTTCAAGAAAATGCATCAGTATCTATATTTTCATAAAAAATGTGATGAACTATTTTTAGAAAGATTTTTGAGTTATCCTTAAATAAATAACTGTCTTTTCTGTTCATGATAATGCTAAGTGCGCTCTCCTGTAACTTCTATGGTTGCAGATACCAGGAACTGCTAGGAGTTAGTCTAGCACGGGCATCGTCGAGTAGTTTCGGTTCTGGTGTTGGGATTTGTTTTGGTTCAATTTTCTTTTGTTTAGTTTTTTGTTTTGGCAGAGTTTCATGTATAAGACCCCTGGAGATTTTTTTGATGTTTTAGAAGTAATACATGCCGTTGGGATGGCGACTCCCTCGTTTCATGTCTCGCAGTCTGTTGAGAAGTGTGGTTTAGGCCTGGGGTTGTCATACCTTTGCCTTTGGGTATCTGACTGACTGGCATTGAGGTCCATTTGTGAAACGCGTTCTGTAGACGCAGGGTCCTATTTGGAAGTCTAAGAAAGTTATTACATTGGGAAGATAACCCAGGAGGGGTCTTCTATTGCTGTTAGTTTGCGAAGTATAAGCAAGTTATCTGATTAGGAGATAACCCTAGAGGGGTCTTGTGTTGCTGTCAATTTGCAAAGTCTAAGCAAGTTATCAGATTAGGGATAAGACCCTAAAGGAACCTTGTGTTGACATCATTTTGCGAAGTCTAAGTGGGTTATCATATTAAGGGGATGAACCTTATGTCATTAAAACCTTTCATAGACAGATTGTTCTTATTCTTAGGTCTATAAGTTATACTCTTGTGTCGAGCCCTAAGTCATAGCTTTCCTACGATTGGAAGGAGCATGGAGAGATTCGAACGGAGTGTCATTCTACCTGAACTAGTATAAAGAGGCACCACAAGAAGAATCTCTGCAAATGGGACTGATGGAACCTGATCTAATTGCTCGAATGTTGGAGGTGATCGTAAGATTGACGAAACAGAACACGAGTTGGATAGCGATGCGAGCTAAGTGGAACAGTAACCCCTTAATCAAACAATTTAAGGATATGGGTGCAAAGAAGTTCATAGGAACCCTTAGACTTGCAGAAGTAGAAAACTGATTGAAGGGTGTCGTGCGTATTTTGGATAGGTTAGGGGTAGATGCAGATAATAAGTTTGACCTCGTAGCTTTATGTTTAGGGGATAAATATACCATTTCTAGGAAGCCATGGAACGGTTCTTAAAGATGCTAGTGCCAGGAGTTGAACCACCTGTACCCTATAAAATCACTTGGGATCATTTTGAGAAAACGTTTGACGTATAGTACAAGCTCCTAAACTACAAGCATAAGAAGGAGCATGAAGTCATCAACTTGGAATAAGAAATGATGATTGTGGCAAAATTCGAGATGAAGTTTACAAAGTTCTCATGATATGCCACCCAACTTATACCTGATGAAGAGATAAGATGTAGAAGGTTCAAGAATGGATTAAGTTTTTGAATTAGAACAAGGATGACGGCTCTCGAGACGAACAACTATACAAAATAGGTGAACATAGCGCAAGATGAATTGCAATGCGGGCCAGAAGGTCTTACAACTCTTTAGTTAAACGATTCAAAAATTTGGGTACCAAGGAGTTTGTGGAAACAATTTGTCCCACTGACGCTAAAAATTGCTTGAGCGGTGGAGTGCGCATTTTAGACGGACTAAGTTGTTCTTGTGGTAAGTTCTTATGTATCGATTTATATTCATTTGACATCTAGACTGTGTAACTCGTATGGAGTTGGTATTGGATTTTCGTTATGGTAACATTGTGAGTCACAAGGAAGTTGTTTTCAAAAATCTTGTGTGAAGTGACCCGTTAGGAAAAACCTATTTAGATTAGTGCATAGAGGTTGCTTGTATGGAGAAGGAATTTTCTCATGGGAATGTGAGGATGAGAAGTTGAAGGGTGATATAATTCTAGTGTTTCTGGTGGAGTTGCTAAGCAACTTAGTGTGAGTACGCAGGAGGAATAAGTGTTTGGATGAGAATAGTGGAAGCGTAAGTGAAACTGTACGAATTAATGGGTATGGATTTTGTAAATTGGCCTTGTGTGAATCGAGTGTCTTGGTAAATGCGGGTAAGATAAAATAGCTAAAGTGAAAAAGTGGTTTTTGGTGCGGTTTTGCAGTCGAGAATGTGTGAAGCGATTAAGTGATGACGGTGAGAGATTTTAGAATCAGGAGTTAGTACTGTACGGTTAAAGTATTGTTGGGTAAGTGGTACGTATGTGAAGGAAAGATGCGGATGTATATTATGATATGATGAGGGTTATGTTTGGGTTGGTATAGGTAAGCATATACCTGTGGAGCGTTTAGTCTACATGGAATGTTTAGCCCTAGTGATGCATTAGGTTCAGGTGGCGATATTAATTTTGATGGTCGTAAGGCTAGAGTGGTAGTTAAAATTGTGTGTAAAGATTGTGTGTTGAAGATAGACGATAGGGTGACTGTTAAGAACAAGTATCCTTTGCCTAGGATAGACGACCTGTTCGACCAATTGCAAGGAACCACTGTTCTCAAAGATAGACTTGAGGTCAGAATATCATTAATTGAAAGTGCGAGAGTCAGATGTACCCAAGACTGCCTTTAGAACCCATTACGGGCATTATGAATTTGTTTTGATGCCTTTCGGGTTAACAAATGTGCCTGCGGTGTTTAATGACCCGATGAATCAAGTGTTTAAAAGTTTTCTAGACCAATTTGTGATTGTATTCATAGATTCCATTTTGATATACTCTCGGAGTGAGGTGGAACACAGGAAATATTGAAGATTTCTTTGCTAACCCTGAGGAAACACAAGTTCTTGGTTTGGTCGTTATCTACATGATCAAGAGATCGTGTTTGGGAACCGTGCTGGTGCATGATGTTTGAAGGGACCATAGACAAATTTGAGAGTGTGATTGGTTAGTGCTGAGACGATGTATCCTTTGTGTGCTATGTCTGGAGGTTGTTTGTGTTCCACCTTAGGTTCAGAGATGGGTATGTTGATTTCCCATTGGAACAAAGTATGGAGTAATAAGGTTCAGCAATGTACCATGTGATTTAGCTAGCCTAGGGCAATATGTGAGAAATCGTGGGTTACGATGCCTGTGATCAATGTGTGCTTTGAAAGTGGAAGTGTCGAAGTGCAGAAGGTGTCTGTATGGTTAAGGAAGTTCTTGATAACTCGGGAAACAAGAACTTAGGATTGGATTCCCTTTGTATTATGCCGTGCGCTTTCAATGAGAGTTTCGTGGGCAGTGGACTCGAAGCCGTGGCGTGGTTGTGATTTGCCTAGCAGGAGTTAGGTGAGTAAGCACAACCTTCTGGAGTGAGGTTTTGGTGTGATGGGAATGTTGATGAATGTCTCCGTGCATGATTGGTGATGAGATTGTAATCTTTTGGTATGGGATGTGTTGTACAAGGTATGAAGATTGGTAGTGCTCGTATCTGTGTGCTAATGACGTCTGAAAGCTGAGAGCTTGATGTAGCAGATGGTTTGGGGTACTGTGATCGTGGTTAGCGATAGCTGTTTGACTGTGGTCGATGTCGCTACAAGGTAAAGTTCACAGGGTTCTTGAGAGGCCAAGTGTTTGTGAGTACTCGGAGTACGCTGAGATTGGGTCATAGGTTTTGTTGACCTTTTTCTTCTCTCTAGAGAGAGATAGAGTTTCTTTGTAGATGGTTGTCTGGTGTGAGTTGTTTCATCTCGATTGGAGGGAGATGCCGGGTTCTTAATAGATTCAGGTTTTCGTTGTGTACTGAGACCAAAAATCTATGTGGATGTGTTATCCGTGGGGTGACCCTTTATGATTCAGGGACTTGTATCGCTGTAATCGAGTGATTGTGGATTTGCTTCTTCGTGGCTTCAACGTGTGGTTCATGGCTATGTGCCTTCTTAGATGTGGAACATCTGTGTGTATAACTTGGGATCCGATTGCTCCCGCGGTTCGAGACCGTAAAAAATTGCATGATGGGGTTAGTATTATCCACAGTAGAAAACCATAAAAGAGTACGTATGAGCATAGTAAACATGATAGGTCGTGGTAACCTAGTCAGTTTGGCTCAGTTTGTATGATGGCTGAACCATTTGGGTTGTGCTCCCTATGAGGTCAGGTTGGTGGACCTGGAATGCTTTTGGTTGTTCTTGTTGACAAAGGAATTGGTGTTGAGATGTAGTGTTCTTTGTAGAGTGACCAGTTGGAATCGTTAACCATTGTGTATAGCTTGTTCTGGATTGTGTGGTTATGGTTGTACTTCTAGCTCATGGTAAAGAAAGAATTTTGTTAGAATAGTGCGACTATGATATGCGTATGGTGGGTTTCTAATAGACTTTGGTGAGTGTGGATTTAGGTCTTGTTTAGAGCTTTGAACTGTTCAGAGTTCTTACAGTCGAGGAGTGGTTATCGACTATGGTAAGTGTTGTGCTTTGGCATAACCATTTGTTTGGATGGTGGTCTCGAGAGTGTGGTAAGGTATGAATCAGGAAGGATATAATGTTTGAGAAGCCTTGGTTGGCGTGGTCTATTCAGATCGCCGTGGTTATTTGGTCGAGAATAGAAGGGCCGTGATAAGCCCTGGATGTGAGAAAATTTCTAAGTGTAAGATGCTAGTCTTGATTGGTGTCTTAGGTCTGAATATTTTGCTATTGTGGACTCAAGGGATTGATGTATGTGTTAAGAGTTGGATTTGATGTCGGATGATGGCTATCATGTTTGTTCTGTCAGATGACGGCGATCATGTTTGTTGTGAGGCTGATCTACAGCTTTAGTATCCGTGATATGATAGCGAGATGTTGAGTTGTGTAGTGATGCGCATTTTCACGGGGGACATGGTTGGGTTTTGTGTAGGATGTTAGATGTCTATGAGATGTTCTATCTGTGGAATGTGTTCAGTCGAGTGACTCATTTGGGTTAGGTGACTTTGCGACTGTGGTGCCGAATTGGTTTCCAGTTGTATGGAACCTTGTCTAGGACAATGGTGTATCACCTAGTGTTTCTCTTAGGTGAGAATTGTGGTTCGTGATAGAAGTTTGAGTAGAGGATGAAGGTTTATTGAGATGGAAGGCATTCTTTGATGTCCAGGTGAGTAAGTGAACTTCTAGAGTCGGGTGTTGTGTTATTGCTCGTGGATCGGTGTCGTGTCAGCTTTGAGATGGCATCGTTAGCATCAGTAGGGTAATGATGTGGTAGCAAAGTCAGTGGTCGTCTGGCGATCATCAAAACTCGAGTAGAGTTTGTGCATGGAACATGTGATTTCATGTGATCCATGTCAGAGTTCGACATCGTGTGTTTGGACTTATGGAGATAGTCCTTGGTGTGCATGGTGAGGTGTGATTGAGCCAGTTTATGGAAGTAAGAGCGAAGAGGTGGTAGTCACTATGGTCGGGCATAGAGAGTATTTGGAATCAAGTACCACGGTGGATTGGTCTTGTGTGATGTGTTTGTCACTGGAGTAGTATGTTTTGAGGATTGGCAGTGTGAGTTGGATCTCGATCCCACATTTAATGGATGTCTCATTGGTGACAGTGAAGCTAGTAGGACTTGAACGTTTGGGCTGTTTGTGTGGAGTCGTGTTTACCTTGTGTGACGACAGGTTTGGGATTTCAGTTGTTGGGGCATTTCTGTTGTCGTGCGGTATCGCTGGGTTTGCAACAGGGATCGTTGATAGTTTCAAACTGTGATTGGCTTGAGTTTTAGTATTTAATTTTGAGAACGAAATTTCTTAAAGGAGGGTGGATTGTAATAACCCGAACTCAAGATACGAATAAAAAAGAAAGAACATCTCGAAAGAAACAAAATCTCGAACCTAAATCTGGTAAGAAGAACTGGCCCAACCCTTTAACCTTTCGAGCCTGAGACCCGGGAAAGACGGGGAAAGACACAAGCATATATTAAAACCCTAATATTGAGGTTAAGAACTCAAGATAATAAGCCCAAATTATTTAAGATAAGAAATAAGCTCGAAAAGTCAAGAAACGAACCTATGTGAAAAATACCCGAATTTTCTCCTAAAATTAAATAAATAAAATTATTTGATATATATATATATATACTCAAGTGGCTAGCCACCTAGGAAAGTGTGCCAAACTTGGTGGCCAAGTTTCATCAAACTCAAGTTAATTTTAAAAGTAACTAAGGTTAGTTAACTCATGGTTAAGAAAACTTCCTAGGAAGCTTCCTATATGACTTTTGGCTATAAAAAGAGACCCAACCCACCCTTTTTGTTCAATAATTTTGTGCATATAGAGTGGGAGAGAGGGAGTGAAAGAAAAAGAAAGATGAAGGAAGAAGAAGAAAGAAGAATTACCAAGAAATTTTGGTGGAATCCATGGATGCTAAAGCTAAGTCCCTGATCTAAATCATCATAGAGTGATCTATATAAGGTAAGCAAGTCTCTAACACATCTGATTTTACACCTATCAACCATCTCTTTCATCATTGGAAAACAACAATTAAAGATCAAGAATCGAATATGAATCGAAAAGGCATCATGGTGAGATTTTAGGACTGGCTTGGTGTGGCTGCTGTGTCTTGAAGTTTTTCATGACGTTTTCTAATGGATCCATGGCATGAAAAGGCTCTGAAATTGTAATATTTGAGTTTACAAAATATAGATGTTAAGGAAATGAACCATCCATTAACACACATGATGCTAGGAGACTAGATCTAAACATAGCCTGCAATTTGAGCCTTTCAACCTTTCTGTCCTGAGATTTGAAATATCATAACTCAATGTAGAAAATTCATATAAGCATGATTTTTATGTCTGGAGTTATATTTTTGTGTTATATCTCATCCAAAATTGGTTTGAATTGAGTAAGTAGAAATCGAGATATTGCAATTCTACCAAAGTGTGTCGGTTTCAGACCTAGCAACAGTGCAGATCTAAAAGACCTAGATTAGAATGAGATCCAAGTTTTGGCAAAAAAGATGAAAGTTGTAGATAACATATATATCTATTGACCCACCTACAATCAGAACAGAATATTGAGTTTTGATAGGTCAAAACCTCTTTATAAGTCTCTGTTGAGTTTCAGTCCCCAAGAAACATTCTGTCACATATTTTTATACAGCCCAAAACACATATTTTTCGTTACCTATTCTAAAAGTGTTCTACTTGAACTTTGTAGATAACATATTGATGTCTTTTCTGCCCAAAAATTAGACCTTAAAGCCTTGGGATGAAACCCAAAAACCGTTTTAAACCCTCTGTTCAAAATTGGCTCTCCTGAGTTTTGGAGGCTGATAGAACCTACTTTTTAAAATGGCCGTGAAGTCTAACTTGTTTCAAACAACTACACTTATTTCTAAACATGAAACTTGTAGGGGCCAGGTTGACATAGAACATACTAAAAAATGGACTCATTTGGACTTAATTTGATACCCAAAACCGAGAGAAAAAGAAGCATAATTTTAGGTAAAATCTAGAGAAAGTGCTAAACCATTTTTGCTTAAGATGAAATGTCCAGCCTTTTGCCTTAGGATTTGGTCTTGGTGTTAAAAATGAGAGTTTTAGGAAATATATTTATCTAAATAGTGTTTAAAAATCATAATCTGATTTCTAGTACAAGTACCTTAAGATGCTGCGGTACTTTAAAATTTAACGATTTATAAGAGAATAACAAATGGTTAAATAAAATCCTTAAACTAGTGAAGGATTGGGCAAGCGTGTAATACCCCTTAAACCTAAAAAGAAAGTAACCACGGTCCCAAAAATCAAGAAAACATTCCACGGATAGAATCATTTTAGTTTCACCCTAAAGGGAGAGGATACCATGATTAACGGTCGAGTCGTGTTTTGCTTGTTAGGCTCGAAGGTTGTAGAACCTGGGGGTCCTGCTTAGCTTGCAAGGTGGGAGGCTCAGTTCATACGTATATTATGCAGGGTGAGAGTGCTTAGCCATTGTCTTGAACTTGAGTTTATATAAATGATGCATGAAAATGCTTTGAAGCGTATGTTTTTAATTATAACCTGTTTAACGATCGCATGAACCTGTTGTTTTCAAAATCCATGATGTTTTTAATTCAAGTGTGCTATCCATGATATTCTGAGCTAGCATAATGTTACTATGAAAGTATGGTTAATGTTTTGTGGTTGTTCCAAAGTTCCAAGTTACAAGGGTTTCCGGCCCTTTTATATCCCTTTATAAGGGAGGTTACCCAACTATGGTTTTTTTTTCCATTTATCCCTATAGGGGAGGTTTCCCATTAAGCGGGGGTTTTTGCCCTAAAGGCGTTGCGGGCTAAGTCCCGGACAGTACATACCACTCGTGCTTGGTGGAGAGTGGCCCTCATCCAATCACATTGCTATTCGTGCGTTGAGAATTGAGGTTACGGTACGGTCGAAACTCCCGGTTGTGAGGTTGATGACTACTTGGACAATGTTGGGGTTTGAGTATAGATTTGAGATAGTGGTCATGCATTTTAAATTTGTGGCGATTGAGCCAGGAACATATTTCTGTTTACAATACTAAGAAGGTTCTGTATAATCTGTGATATTTTCATGTTCAAGAAAATGCATCAGTATCTATATTTTCATGGAAAATGTGATGAACTATTTTTAAAAAGATTTTTCAGTTATCCTTAACTAAGTAACTCTCTTTTCTGTTCATGATAATGTTAAGTGCGCTAGGAGTGGCTAGGAGTTGGTCCACCACGAGCATCGTCGAGTAGTTTTGGTTCTGGTGTTGGGATTTGTTTTGGTTTAGTGTTCTTTTGTTTAGTTTTTAGTTTTGGCAAAGTTTCACGTATAAGACCCCTGGAGGTTTTTTTTTGATGTTTTAGAAGTAATGTATGCCCTTGGGATAGCGAATTCCTAGTGACTCATGTATACCTCTTTTGACATTAAGGTGTTGTGGTTGCTTAGAAGTTTTTATTTGATCTCTTAATATCTTCATCCCTTGTCTTTCTCTTTGGCCGCTGGTCAACGGCAGAATCACATCCCTCGTACAAGTTTGGTGCCTTGCGGAGTGGGGTGTTACATTTTGGTATCAAAGCCCTAGGTTATAAGTTCTTTACACTTATTAGAGTGTGGTCTATAGTGGACCGTAGGTTAAGTGTGTCGTCTCACAGTCTGTTGAGAAGTGTGGTTTAGGCCTGGGGTTATCATACCTTTGCCTTTGGGTATCTGACAAATTGACATTCAGGTCCATTTGGGAAACGCGTTATGAGACATAAGGTCCTAATTGGAAGTCTAAGCAAGTTATCTGATTGAGAAGATAACCCGGGAGGGGTCTTGTGTTGCTGTCAATTTGCGAAGTCTAAGCAAGTTATCAGATTGGGGAGATAACCCGGGAGGGGTCTTGTGTTGCTATCAGTTTGCGAAGTCTAAGAAAGTTATCAGGTTGGGGATATGACCTAGGAGGTGCCTTGTGTTGATATCGTTTTGTGAAGTCTAATTGGGTTGTCAGATTAAGGGGGCGAACCTTGTGTCATTAAAACCTTTCATAGACAGTTTGTTCCTATCCTTATGTCTATAAGTTAGACTCATGTGTCGAGCCCTAAGTCATAGCTTTCCTACGATTGAAAGGAGCATGGAGAGACACAACAGAGCATCATTATACCTGAACCGGTATAATGAGGCACGACAAGAAGAATCTCTACGAATGAGACCAGTGGAACCTGATCTAATCGCTAGGATGTTGAAGGTGATCGTAAGATTGACGAAATAGAACACGAGTTGGATTACGATGGGAGCTGAGAGGAACAGTAACCCCTTAGTCAAACAATTTAAGGATCAGGGTGCAAAGACGATCATAGGAACCGTTAGACTTGCAGAAGTAGAAAACTGATTGAAGGGTGCCGTGCGTATTCTGGATAGGTTAGGGGTAGATGCGGATAATAGGTTTGACCTTGTAACTTTTATGTTTAGGGGAGAAACATACCACTGGTGGGAAGACATGGAACGATTCTTGAAGATGCTGGTGCCAAGAGTTGAACCTCCCGTACCCTAGAAAATCACTTGGGATCATTTTGAGAAAACATTCAACGCATAGTACAAGCCCGTAAACTACAAGCATGAGAAGGAGTAGGAATTCATCGACCTGGAACAAGGAAGGATGACAGTGGCAAAATTTGAGATGAAATTTACAGAGTTCTCCTGATATGCCACCCAACTTATACCTAATGAAGAGATAAGATGTAGAAGGTTCAAGAATGGATTAAGTTTTTGCATTAGAACAAGGATGATGGTTCTCGAGATGAACAACTGCGCAAAATAGGTGATCATAGCGCAAGATGAATTGCAATGCGGGCCAGAAGGACTTGCAACTCTTTAGTTAAACAATTCAAGAATTTGGGTACCAAGGAGTTTGTGGAAACAGTCAGTCCCGTTGACGCTGAAAATTGCTTGAGCAGTGGACTGCGCATTTTAGACAGACTAAGTTGTTCTTGTGGTAAGTTCTTAAGTATTGATTTATATTCATTTGACATCTAGACTGTGTAACTCATATAGAGTTGGTATTCGATTTTCGTTGTGGTATCATTGTGAGTCACAAGGAAGTTATTTTCGAAAACCTTTTCTGATGTGACCCATTAGGAAAAACCTATTTAGATTAGTGCATAAAGGTTGCTTATATGGAGAAGAAATTTTCTCATGGGAATGTGTGGATGAGAAGTTGAAGGGTGATATAATTCTAATATTTCTGGTGGAGTTGCGAAGCAACTTAGTGTGAGTATGCCGGAAGAACAAGTGTTTGGATGATAATAGTGGAAGCGTAAGTGAAACTGTACAAATTAATGGGTATGGTTTTTGTAAATTGGCCTTGAGTGAATCGAGTGTCTTGGTACATGTGGGTAAGATGAAATAGTTAAAGTGAAAAAGTGGTTTTTGGTGCGGTTGTGCAGTCGAGAATGCGTGAAGGGATTGAGTGATGATGGTAAGAGATTTTAGAATTAGGAGTTAGTACTGTTTGGTTAAAGTATTGTCGGGTGAGTGGTACATATGTGAAGGAAAGATGCGAATGTATATTGTGGTATGACGAGGGTTGTGTTTGGGTTGGTATAGGTATGCATATACCTGTGGAGCGTTTAGTCTACATGGAATGTTTAGCCGTAGTGATGCATTAGGTTCAGGTGGCGGTATTAATCTTGATGGTCGTAAGGCTAGAGTGGTAATTAAAAGTGTGTAAAGATTATCTGTTGAAGATAGACGATAGGGTGACTATTAAGAACAAGTATCCTTTGCCTAGGATAAACGGCATGTTTGACCAATTGCAAGGAACCAGAGTGTTCTCAAAGATAAACTTGAGGTTAGGATATCATCAATTAAAAGTGCGAGAGTCAAATGTACCCAAGACTGCCTTTAGAACCCTGTTACAGGTAGTATGAATTTGTGGTGATGCCTTCCGGGTTAACGAATGCGCCTGCGGTATTTATGAACCTGATGAATCAACTGTTTAAAAGTTTTCTAGACTAATCTGTGATTGTATTCATAGATGACATTTTGATATACTCTCGGAGTGAGGTGGAACACAGGGAACATTGAAGATTTCTTTGCAAACCTTGAGGAAACACAAGTTCGTGGTTTGATCGTTATCTTCATGATCTGGAGATCGTGTTTCAGAACCGTGCTGGGTGCATGAGGTTTGAAGGGACCATAGACAAATTCGAGAGTGTGGTTGGTTAGTATTGAGACGATGTATCCTGGATGTGCTATGTCTGGAGGTTGTTTATGTTCCACCTTAGGTTCAGAGAAGGGTATATTGATTTCCCATGGGAACGAAGTATGGAGTAATAAGATTCAGTAATGTACCATGTGATTTGGCGAGCCTAGGGCGATACGTGAGAAATTATGAGTTACGATGCCTGTGATCGATGTGTGCTTTGACAGCCGAAGTGCAGAAGTGCAGAAGGTGTCTGCATGGTTAAGGAAGTTCTTGAGAACTCGGGATAGAAGAACTCATGAATGGATTCCCTTTGTATTGTGTAGTGTGCTTTCTATGAGAGTTACGTCGACAGTGAACTCGAAGCCGTGGCGTGATTGTGATTTTCCAAGGAGTTAGGTGAGTAAGCGGAACCTTCTGGAGTGAGGTTTTTGTGCGATGGGAATGTTGATGAATGTCTCCGTGCATGATTGGTGATGAGCTTATAATCCTATGGTATGGGATTTGTTATACAAGGTATGCAGATTGGTAGTGCTCGTATCTGTGTGCGAATGAGGTTTAAAAGCTGAGAGCTTGATGTAGTGAATGGTTTGGGGTACCGTGATCATGGTTAACGGCAGCTGTTTGACTATGGTCGATGTGGCTTCAAGGTAAAGTTCACAGGATTCTTGAGAGGCCAAGTGTTTGTGAGTACTGGGAGTATGCTGAGATTGGGTCGTGGGTTTTATTGACCCTTTTCTTCTCTCTTGAGAGAGGTAGAGTTTCTTTGTAGACGGTTGTCTGGTGTGAGTTGTTTCATCTCGGTTGGAGGGAGATACCGGGTTCTTGATCGATTCAGGTTTTGGTTGTGTATTGAGACCAAAAATCTCTATCGATTTGTTATCCGTGTTGTGACCCTTTATGATTCGGGGACTTGTATCGCTGTAATCGAGTGATTGTGGATTTGCTTCTTCGTGGCTTCAACGTGTGGTTCATGGCTACGTGCCTTCTTGGATGTGGAACATTTGTGTGTATAACTTGGGATCCGATTCCTCCCGCGGTTCGAGACCGTAAAGAGTTGCATGATGGGGTTAGTATTATCCACAGTGGAAGACCGTAAAATAGTAGGTATGAGTGTAGTAAACGTGAGAGGTCGTGGTAACCTAGTCATTGTGGCTCGTTTTGTATGATGGTTGAACCATTTAGGTTGTGTTCCTTGTGAGGTCAGGTTGGTGGACCAGGAATGCTTTTGCTTGTTCTTGTTGACAAAGGAATTGGTGTTGAGATGTAGTGTTCTTTCTACAGTGATCAGTTGGGAATCGTTAACCAATGTGTACAGCTTGTTCTGAATTGTGTGGTTATGGTTGTACTTCTAGCTCATGGGAGAGCGGGAATTTTGTCGGAACAGTGCGGCTGTTATATGTGTATGGTGGGTTTCTAATAGACTTTGGTGAGTCTGGATTCGGGTCCTGTTTGGAGCTTTGAACTCTTTAGAGTTCTTAGAGTCGAGGAGTGGTTTTTGACTGTGGTAAGTGTTGTGCTTTGGCATAACCGTTTATTTGGATGGTGGTCCCGAAAGTGTGGTAAGATATGAATTAGGAAGGATATGATGTTCGAGAAGCCTTGGTTGGTGTGGTCTGTCCAGACCGCCACGGCTATTTGGTCTGGAATGGAAGGGCCGTGATAAACCCTAGATGTGAGAAAATTTCTAAGTGTAAGATGCTAGTCTTGGTTGGTGTCTTGGGTCTGAATATTTTTCTATTGTGGACTCAAGGGATTGATGTATGTGTTAAGAGTTGGAATCGATGTCGGATGATGGCTATCATGTTTGTTCTGTCAGATGATGGTGATCATGTTTGATGTGAGGCTAATCTGCACCTTTAGTATCTATGATTTGTTAGCGAGATGTTGAGTTGTGTAGTGATCTGCGGTTGCACGGGGGACATGGTTGGGTTTTCTGTAGGATGTTTGATGTTTATGAGATGTTCTGTCTGTGGAATGTTTTTGGTCGAGTGACTCATTTTGGTCAGGTGACTTTGTGACTGTGGTGCTGAATTGGTATCCAGTTGTATGAAACCTTGTCTAGGACAATGGTGTATCACCTAGTGTTTCTCCTAGGTGAGAATTGTGGTTCGTGAAAGAAGTTTGAGTAAAGGATGAAGGTTTGAAGGTTTGTTGAGATGAAAAGCATTCTTTGATGTCCAGGTGAGTAAGTGAACTTCTGGAGTCGGGTGTTGTGTTGTTGCTCGTGGATCGGCATCAGGTCAGCTTTGAGATGGCATTGTTAACATCAGTAGGGTAATGATGTGGTAGCAAAGTCAGTGGTCGTCTGGCGATCATCAAAACTCGAGTAGAGTTTGTGCATGGAACAAGTGATTTCATGTGATCGATGTCGAAGTTTGACGTCGTGTGTTTGGACTTGTGGAGATAGTCCTCGGTGTGCATGGTGTGGTGTGATTGAGCCAGTTTATGGTAGTAAGAGCGAAGGGGTGGTAGCCACTACGTTCGGGTGTAGAGAGTGTTTGGAATCAAGTACCATGGTGGATTGGTCTTGTGTGATGTGTTTATCGCTGGAGTAGTATGTTTTGATGATTGGTAGTGTGAGTTGGATCTTGATCCCACATTTAATCGATGTCTCATGGGTGACAGTGAAGTTAGTAGGACTTGCACGTATGGACAGTTTGTGTAGAGTCGTGTTTACCTCGTGTGACGACAGGTTTGGGATTTCAGTTGTTGGGGCATTTCTGTTGTTGTGCGGTATCGCTGGGTCTGTAACAGGGATCGTTGATAGTTTCGGGACAGTGATTGGCTTGAGTTTTAGTGTTTAATTTCGAGGACAAAATTTCTTGAAGTATGGTGGATTGTAATAACCCGAACTCAAGATACGAATAAAAAAAAGAACATCTCAAAAGAAACGAAATCTCGAACCTAAGTCCAGTAACAAGAACCGGCCCGACCCTTTAACCTTTCAAGCCCGAGACCTGAGAAAGAGGGGGAAAGACAAAAGCGTATATTAAAACCCTAATATTGAAGTTAGGAACTCAAGGTTATAAGCCATGTTGTGTAAGATAAGAAATCAGCTCAAAAAGTCAAGAAACGAACCTATATGAAAAATACCCAAATTTTCTCCTAAAATTAAATAAATCAAATTATTTGATATATATATATATATATAAATATATATATATATATACTCAAGTGGCTAACCATCTAGGAAAGTGTGCCAAACTTGGTGGCCAAGTTTCATCAAACTCAAATTAATTTTAAAAGTAACTAAGGTTAGTTAACTCATAGTTAAGGAAACTTCCTCTGAAGCTTCCTATATGACTTTTGGCTATGAAAAGCGACCTAACCCACTCTTTTTGTTCAATAATTTCATGCATAGAGAGAGGGAGAGAGGAAGTGAAAGAAAAAGAAAAAAAAAGAAACAAGAAGGAAGAAGAAGAAAGAAGATGAACCACGAAATTTTGGTGGAATCCATGGATGCAAAAGCTAAGTCCTTGAACCAAATCATCAAAGAGTGAACTATATAAGGTAAGCAAGACTCTAACACGTTGTAATTTACACCTATCAAAGAACTCTTTCATCATTGGAAAACACTAATTAAAGATCAAGAATCGAATATGAATCGAAAAGGCGTCATGGTGAGATTTTAGGACTGTGTTGGTGTGGCTGTTGTGTCTTGAAGTTTTCATGTGATTTTCTAATGGATCCATGGCTTGAAAAGGTTCTGGAATTGCCATATTTGAGTGTAAAAAATATGGATGTAAAGGAAATGGGCCAACCATTAACAGACATGATGCTAGGAGACTAGATCTAAACATGGCCTGCAATTTGAGCCTTTCAACCTTTCTGCCATGAGATTTGAAATATCATAACTAAATGTCGAAAATTGATCTAAGCATGATTTTTATGGTTGGAGTTATATTTTTGTGTTATATCTCATCCAAAATTAGTTTCAACTCATTTGAGTAAGTAGAACTCGAGATATTGCAATTCTACAAAAGTGTGTCGGTTTCAGACCTGTCAACAGTACAGACCTAAAATCCCTAGTTTAATATGAGATCCGAGTTTTGGCCAAAAGATACAAGTTGTAGATAACATGTATATCTATCTACCCACCAAAACTCAGAACAGAATATTTAGTTTTTATAGGTCAAACCCCCATTGAAATTCTCTATTGAGTTTTAGTCCCCAAGAAACATTTTGTCACATAATTTTATATATCCCAAAACACCTTTTTTTAGTAACCTATTCCGAAAGTGTTCTACTTGAACTTTATAGCTAACATATTGATGTATTTTTTGCTCAAAAAGCATACCTTAAATCCTTGGGATGATTCCCCAAAACCGTTTTAAACCCTCTGTTCAAAACCGGCTCTGCTGACTTTTGGCGGCTGACAGAACCTACTTTTTAAAATGGCCAAAAAGTCTAACTATTTTCAAACAACTACCCTTATCTCTAAACAAGAAACTTGTAGGGGACATATTGACCTAGAACATACTAACAAATGAAATCATTTGGACTTAATTGGATGCCTCAAAACCTAGAGCAACAGAAGCATAATTTTCAGTAAAATCTGGAGAAAATGCTGAACCATTTTTGCTTAGGATAAAATGGTCACCCTTTTGCCTTAGGATTTGGTCTTGGTGTTAAACATGAGAGTTATAGAAAATATTTTTATCTAAATGGTGTTTAAAAATCATAATTTGATTCCAAGTCTAAGTACCTCAAGATGCTGCGGTACTTTGAAATTTAACGATTTAGAAGAGAATAACAAATGGTTAAATAAAATCC
>JAOTRH010061642.1:0-18568 GCA_034768845.1 Heliamphora exappendiculata
ATATGTGTATCAATGAGTTTTGTGCCATTTGCTAGCGTTTGAAAAAAATTCACGTCCGCGACGCCCGATTCCCGTTATGGGTTGACCGATATGCCCGATATCCGTTACACGCGACCGCGACCGTTACGCCGGCCGATACCGCGATTTAAAACCTTGCTTGAATGTGAACTAGTTGACAAGATCCACAAACTCCAACTTCTTTCCCCCATTTCCCAAAACGCAGCCCTTTTGTTACCCAATACAAACCCTTAAAAACCATATATTTCTTTTAACCTTTCATCCATAAAATCCAATTAAAAATCAGCCACAAAAGCCTACATTAATGCTGCTAATACTAGTAGAACACACTCAGCACTCATCCTCGAGCAGGTACCAACTACCTCTCCCAGACCTGATATAAGCGAAGGCCTTGTGAAGACGCAAAATTTTGTACTCAGGCATTAGCATGTCTTCATTTCATTTATGCCTTCATTGTCTTAACTTCCAGTGCAGTGCAAGCCTTAGTTGATGAATATGCTTCATACTAAGCATACATATTTTTCACAATGTAGACATACTTCTTTGAATCTATCAGACCATTTATATGTGGAATATCAATAAAAATACGAACCAATATAATCGGAATAAAAAAGAAAAACATACTTTTTAAGTCACCAATTGTCCCAAAAGCTTAAGTAGTTAGAAAATAGGACCAACAATGTATATCATGTTATCCAACAATACTAACATCATATAGTAGTTGAAAACTATGGATGCAATAACATGAAAAAAAATATATCAATGAGATAACTAAAACTAACAAATTCCTTCAGTAGAGGTGTTCTGACCTTAAACTTGGATCACTCATACATGGCGTGAAGAACCAACCTTGTTTGCAACTGTAGCCAGAGTAGATCAACTGTGAAAACAGAAGGATCACTTTAAGTCTTGTATATGTATACCCAAGTAACTAAATCTTTTATGTGCAATAAATAAACAGGTAATAAAATGCCAGTAAAACTTAAAAGGATTGAATATACAAGTTGCTAATTCCCATATCTCCCCAGTGTGGAGCAATTAAAATTCAATCAACCCACAAAAATTGAAGTGCATCCCAATAATGTAAATATCAGAGACAGAACAAAGCAAAGGAATTGCAGCAGTACAAAATAAAAATATTGATGAATCAAAAGAATATTAGGCATAGTCTTATTAAGACTACTGAACTCCTAACCAGGAGCAGGAATCCTTTCTTTGTGTTTCGCCGACTAGATTTGTCTTGATAAATCCTTCTAATTGTTCTCTGGTCATCAACCTGGTGATTATCTCAACACTGCATCTGTGCATCCTCACTATACAATATTCTCACTAGAAAACTAGGACAATAAAAGAGACAAACATTCCAAAAATCAGTGCTTTTTTTAACATCAAGGTTCACCTTGTAATCATGTTTTTGTGATGACTGAAAATAACTCCTCCTGAGATACAATAATGTCATGCCTGGTAGATTTCATTGATTCCTCACATCTAAAAATCCATCTTTGCTTATCTCAAGGCCCATATTTAGAATCAAGATCAAAGAATGCACTACAACAAAGCTCCTCTGTAATATTATGGCACCTAGATGTCATATAGGAGGGGAATAGCACCAAAAAACATAGTTAACTATCTGCACCTAGAAGGGGTTAAAAGTTGCATTTATCACCATCCAAATTGGTAGAAAGCTACAAAAACAAAAAAATTGAGAAGTCTTGGCAATCTTCAAGAAAAGAATCAGATAATCTTACATTGTACTGCCATACAATTTAAAGATTGGCAGGTAGGCGCTGAACATATTGTTAAGCACAAATACGTTGAAACAACATGAAGGTCAAAGGAGAAGAATAAACTTGGGGGGTCAAGGTGCAGATTACTATGACTATCCAATATTCTGACAACTGAAGCCTTATCAAATCATAGAAAATAAATTCTGACAACAGAAGGCAAAAGCCCAGGTCAAAACTTAACGGAAAATTAATAAAGATTGAGAAAACATTTCCTTTCTTATAAATCTTATGGTATCTGCGTAGGCCTTGGTCTATCTTGAAGTCACACTATTATAACTAAATACCTACAGAGTACAGACCACCATTTGCCATACTACTGCCAAGCATTCTCCTTGTCGCCAGTTCCTGAAAGACTGGTTTCTGTACCCCTAGACTTCAAAGCATTTTGAGATATTGGCCAATATAAGAGCAGCAAACTCAAATTTCCCGAAGCACTAAGCTATATGGCCATTGCTAACAGTTAGACAAATAGATGCTACAAGAACAAAACTTAACTCTCCCATGATCAACACATTCCAATTCTCAACAACACTGAGGAAAACATAATCTGATCCATGAATCTGCTTCCAAATCTGTAGCTCTAAATCTTTTCTGGAAAAAAATTATTTGTTTTAAGTAAATAAGATTCTGTAAATGAGAATTAAGGGAATGCCATCCGTAAAATAGGAGAGAAAAAAACATTTACAGAAAAGGGAGGCAAAAAAATATCTCCCACCAAAATAGGGGCAAACAACAAGAAACCACTACAAAAGAAATAAGAACATCCCAAAGATAAAAACTCTATAAACCCAATCGTATCGATTGCCTAACTAGGCTTCTTGATTATACTAATTACTCATAAGAAGGCCCTTCAGTCTGTGTAACGGCAACTTGACTCTATCAAAGATCCACTATTACTTTCCAACCAAAACAACATCAATGGCACAAACATCTACCTAGAAAAGGAGGGGGGAGGAAGACCAATTGGATTGCATTATCATTGTTGTTGTATACAATGAAGTGCTAATCATTAAATAAATACAAATTTCATCTATAATATCCTTACACTGGTAATCTAAATAGTTGAATCGTAAAGTAGCTATTTAGAGTTAAAGGAGAAAAGAAACAAGAGGAGTGAAAGAAAGATAAGTATTATTAGGAGAAAAATAATAAGATTTGAAACAACCTCCACACAACACCAATATTTATATAAGAAATACCAAGACAATTACAAAACTACCCTAACAAACATAAATAATTATCTAACACTCCCCCTCGAGTTGGAAAATAAAGGTCGAACATACCCAACTTGGAAAGAAGTCGCTGGAGACTAGAACAACCTAACGGTTTGGTAAGAATATTATCCAATTGGTGGTCAGAGCGGACATAGGTAGTGACGATCTACTTGGTCAGTAATAAATCATGAACAAACTAACAGTTGATCTTAATATGCTCAGTGTGCTCAAGGAAAATTGAATTATAAGCAATAAAGATGGTTTCTTGATTATTACAAAACATCTTCATAAGTGGAGAGGACTGGATACCGATAATAAAAAGGGGATCGAACCCATATAACATTTCAGAGGTAGTATGTTCCATAGCACCGTACCAACTTTGGCGCTGGAATGAGCAACAACATTTTGTTTCTTACTCCACCAAGTGATAAAATTACCACCAACAAAGGTACAATAACTAGAGGTAAACCGCCGATCATAACGACTTCTTACCCAATCAACATCACTAAAGCCAAAGATGTTCACATCAATACTCGGAGGGTTAGAGGAGACAAGAGGCAAGGAGACCGGTAGAGGAAGGGTGGGAAAAGAAAAACTCCCATTCACGACAGTAGATGAGATTAGAAGAGAGTTGTTGACTGGAGGGAGCAAAGAAGAGAAGAGACTCAAAGATGTTCACATCAATACTCAGGATGATAACAACGAAGACTCGGGATGATAACAACGATGTCCTTTTTTATTACAAAAGTATCCAAGAAAAACACACTTACCAGCTCAACGAGATAACTTATCATAACCGAGATCAAGCACATGTACAAAGGCAGTACACCTAAAAACACGAGTGAGAGAAAAGGTAGAAGAATTAGGGTATAACATGAAAAAGGGAGATTGGTAATCAAGAAGAGCAGATGGCATGCAATTAATGAGGTAACATACAATAAGAGCAGCATCATTCCAAAAATGTTTGGGTACCTAGGCGTGAAATAACAAGGTATGAACAACATCTAACAAATGACTGCTTACATTCAGCGACGCCATTATGTTGAGATGTGTGAGCACAACTAGCCTGATGAATGATGGCACGATCAACGCAAAATACATCAACAGAGGACTACATTTATTCTAAAGCATTATCAAACCGAAGAACATAATATTCTTTCCAAATTGAGTAAAAAATTAATTATAAAACGTGAAATGATCATAACGTAACTCAAATCTTTTTCTTAACAAACAAAACAACAAGGTCATACGAGAATAACTATCAACAAAGATAACAAAATAAAAATATCCATTAGTACTCAGAATGCGAGAGGGACCCTAGATGTCTATATGGACAACAGCAAAGAACTCAAACTGACAACTAATACTACTACAAGGAAAAGAACTATGATAATGTTTGCCTAACTGACAACCTTCACAATAAAAAATAGACACATCACTCAAACCAGAAATAGCTAACTTAAGTTTAGCCACAGACAGATGACCTAATCGAAAGTGCCATTGAAGAGGAGAAATCGTTGCACTCAAGGCAAATGGAGTGCGAGATCAAAACTAGGATCAGCATCAAGATAATGGAGCCCATTCTTCTCATGCCCCGAACCAATCATCTTTTTGGTCTTGAGATACTACAAGACAAAAGTAGGAAAGAAAGTTACTGAGTAATGTAAAGATTTAGTTAATTGGCTGATAGAAAGCAAATTAAAGGGAAAATGAGGAACATAAATTGAAAGGTAAAGCAAAATGAGACAAATGGAGAACAGCTTGGCTGTGGATAGGTCGAGACAAACCATCAGCTAAAACAACATGATGCTTAATAGAAGTCAAATTAGAGAAAAAATAGGAATTACCAGACATGTGAAAGGTGGCACCATAATCGAAAACCCAAAATAGAGGTGTAATGGCAGGTAGGACAATGCGCAATGTCTAAACGGTCCCGCTAAGTGGTGTAGTAAGAGCATGATTAGAAGCAGAAGGAGACACCTGGCTAAAAGATCCAGAAGATGGCTGAAACGAAGCTTGAGAAGAGTTATTAGTGACCTGATGAACGGAATTTGGTTTACCATACTTGGTCCAACAATAAGGCTCAGTATGATTAGTATCATCACAGAAGTCACATTTCTTATCACCGCGAGAGCTAAAACATCTACCACCGCGAGATACACCATGAAAGCCTCGACCCCCACGACCACCACGACTATGACCCCGAAAATTACCACAACCGTCACTATTGGTAACTAATGCAAATGATTCTGAAACAAAAGAAGAGCTAAATGTACTAGATGATTAACCAAATGAGGAACGCAATAAGCGAGAAGCAATAGCCACAGTAAACAAGGTCTCACTAGCAAGGATCTGATCCTTAAATCCACAGAGATCAGGATCCAACCCAGAGAGTAAAGAGGCGATCGTGAAGTCCTCCCAATATCGCTTTTGTTGTTGTACATCAATAGTGGAGGGGCGATGTAACAACTATTCCACAAACTCTTAAACTAACTGTAGTACTCAAATAGGGGGCTTCCCAGACAACTTGAGTGTACAAATCTGCTCATGTAGTTCATAAACTCGTGAAACATTACTCTGGTCCGAAAAAAAATCAGCAAGAGAGTCCCAAATCTATTTAAAAGTATCACAAAACTCCACGATTGTAGAAATATGAGGTTTCAAACTGTGCCACAACCAACCCTGCAACCCATAACAATAAAATCTACAGCCTCACAAGTAGAGAATTTGGGATCACCGTTAGTTGGAGGAGGATCGATGATGTAAGTTAACCATTGCTTGCCTTTGAGGAAAATTTTAAATATATCCGCCCAGGCTAAATAGTTAAGACAATTTAACCGTTTAAAGGTCACACATCTCAACAGGACAACACCCTTAAGATTGATAGGTTTAGTTTCTACCATATCATAGTACTCTAAGATAACACCAAAGAAGAACCAATAACCAAATGTGATATAGATCAGAGTAATAAACCAAAGAAGAACAAACCCAAATTAGGAAGGCACCAAAGAGAAGATCTTGGAGCAAGAACAACCCAGAACAAACCCAAAAAAAAAGCACCTGAACAAAATAGAATAGAAAAAGCCACACCAGGGAGGAGCCAAAACCCTAGAAGCTGATCAAACCAAGCAGAAATTCAATCTGAAGCAACAAACAACTTCAAATCACAAGGAAGAAGACCCACAGCAAGTCGCCGAACAAAGAACACACGATCTGAGGCCAAAAGAAAAGAAAGTTGGCGACAAAAACCTCAAGCGCAAACTCTATTGAAGCTCAAATGATCTCCAATGGAGTTTAAATCTATGTGACCCAAAATGTAGATCGTTTTGGAACGAGGAACAAAAACTAGAACGTGGTACGCCACATGTACTAAATTGTGGTACGATAATGGTAGATTTCTATAACATACAATATTAAAATGTACTTATTTCAAGTGACAAGCATATCATCAAGTTTGTTCATGTGAAATACATATATCAAGTAAAGTACATATCTGAAAACTATTATAACCAGTTTCTTTTGAATTTTTTTCTTGCTGAAGTTCCACTTTCTCTAAATTTTAGATTATTACGTTTGATTTTTTCTATAACGAAAATATTTTAAGAAATAAATTGAAAAGACATAGGGGATTGCTTTAGATCGCTAAATTCATTATTTTGGAACGAATGTGTAACATGTTTCGGAACGTGTTCCAAAACATAATTCGTGAGGGGTTGAGCGTTTTCTAGTAACACTAGTTTAAATCAACCAGTCCAAGGAAACTTGTAGAGGTGATTTCGGTACTTATAGAAAAGATCTCAATAGCCAAAAACCAAATTTGAGACTACAACAACCAAATCGCAATTTAAGGATTCGAAAATCCTAAAAATATTCAATTAATCAAAAGACCCATCAGATAGCTTCAAAAAATTCCACAAAAATCACTATAAATCTCAGAGTCCCGACGAATCGATTGAAGTAACTGACTGCGATGTTGATCCGTACAGATGATGACGTTGCGATGACGTCAATGTATAGAGGTTGACATCAGCCCTTCTCGTTTGCACTGAATCGAGTCTTAGATGTCCGTGGCGTGTACTAGAGTTGGACAAGATGCTCTTATACCAAGTTGAATCCTAAAGTAGCAATTTAGGGTTAAAGGAGAAAAAGAAGAAGAAGAAGAGAAAAACATAGAAGTATTATTTGGAGAAAATAATGAGGCTTAAAACAAACAACCTCTACACCATGCTAGTAATTATATAAGAGAACACCAAGACAATTACAAAACCACCTTAACAAACATAAGTAATTATCTAACATGCATATTATCCGATATCTACAAAGAGTCTAGCGAAAAGAACTTAAATATTATAGAACTCTTCAAATCACAAACCTATGACTTGAACGATATTACCATTATGCTAGCTTGGCATTGAAGTTATAGCATATAGAAAGAACCTTGGCTTTGCAATGAGTTAGTTCCTACGGATGCAAAGCATAACTACTCATAAATGAAGACGAACAATATACAAAATATCAAATACACAATACCGACATAATATGACTAAAAGGAGGAAAAAGGTAAAAAGGAGGTTGAGTTCTGAGTTGTATGAACACTTTACTCTTGAATCTTTCCTAGGGAAAATTTTGAAAAGTTCATAAATCAATTAAAATCAAAAATTTGTGGCCAAGGAAGTATTAAGGAGTTTTGGACTGACAAATAGACAATCTTCTATAAATTGACTCTGAATAAGCCTATGGATATTTTGGTTGTGTTCTTGGTAATCTTGTGTTGAAAACAAGTGAAGTGGCTTGAAATGAACAAGGAATATGTGCTGCTTACTACTGGCCTACTATGATAAGCGAAATTAGCATCTCACAGAAAACCTGTTGTTTTGGATGCAGAGTCCGAACACTTGCCAAAACCAAGTACACTTATTTTCTATTAGTCTCTCAAAGCTTGCAAGCTAACAAATGATATGGTTCCAATCCATTGAAATCGGCTACAAAATGACTTTTTCGCCATTCTACTCTGACAATGGCCTTATAATCAGCTAAATTCAACAAACTCATACCATTTCTTGCATTAACATCCATGTCAATTTAGGTCTTTTCCTATCTCTAGTATTGTCATTAACATCAATTTTATCACTCTTCTTTAATCTTAGTTTATTTTTATTCAACTTATCTTTAATTGTTACAATCCCGGCCATTTCACCAATGTTTTCCTCTTGATTTTATCTTTTCTACAATTATCACACATTCACCTTAACCTTCTCATTTCAATAACACTCATTTCATTCACATGATGTTTCTTACCAACTTGACATCCTATCTCCTATAGCATTGCTTCTCCAATAGTTATTGTATAAAATATTCCTTATAATTTTGTAGGTATTTTTCAAATGCGTAATACATCAAAAGCACTCATCTATTTGAGCCAACAAATTTAGATTCTATAAGTTAAATCATCTCCAGTCTCTCCATTCTTATTAATAATCGAATCTAAATAGCAAAAAAATTCACTTTTTAATGTCACACCCCAAAAGTCAAGTGAGCATCCCCAGAAAAACCCATTTTGTGATACCAAGATACACCAAAACCACCCGAGGCCAAATAAGTTAAGAATGTAAGTTAAAAAAGACATTAAAACCTTTAAAAACACACCCCTGAGAGTTTATTTTAAGTAAAAGAAGCACCCAAAAGAATATAATCACAGTCCCCAAGAGCCAAGCTTTTAAAACAAAATCAAGATTTTCAAAATATGCCCAGACCGCTCGAGCGATCCTCACATGTACACTGTTTTTCCATCATCTGTAAAACAACCGAGAATACACTTTGACCGCTCGATAGACCACTCGAGCGGTACATCGAGCAGTCTGGCTCCAGACCAACTTGTCAAAATCCAATTTTGAAACCCAACACTTTAACACTTTTCAACCTTTTTGAAAATCTTCCAAAGCATAACCAAGCAATCTAAAACCTACTAAAACAAGGTTCGAAAGCTTCCTCGAGGGACAAGAGTTCATGTTAAGCATAGAACCAACCGAAAACGATTTGTTACAATATCGAAAACAATCAACCGAAAATAGTTTCATACAACCATGAAACTTAACAACCAACCTATTGTTTCTCTCATTATCACACAAATATACATGCATTAGTATCACGGCCTTAAGGCTTATAAAACATATACTTCAGCCTTCAAGTCTAAAACATATTACACGTTACATGATCCAATATCACAACCGGTATAAACTACCGAAAAACAAAAACTAAGAGTTTTGTCTTTCGCCGCCTTCGAGGCTCCTCAAGATCAAGCTATATGATCATTTTCATTAGAAAAGTTGTAAACCCAACAACGTGAGCTGAAGCCCAATAGGAATAGACTAACATGAATTAAAAACATAACATGCAATCACAGATTATATAAATAGCTCAACTACACAAGTCTCAAAACAGTTTTTCATCCTCAAAACTACAAGTTTTGATGTAATCCAATAACGTCCAGCAGTTTAATAAACATAAATATGTTATTTTCCAACTAGGTTTCCACAACTAACAATGATTCCTATGTACCGACCCTGTCGCCCCGGGGACAAAAATAACAACTATAAACTCTCACCCAATAACCTAGTTCTGAGGCATCCAATGACCTGTTAAGTAATGACAAACTCCATACATTGCTACAACAACAAATGCCTCCCAATGGGGTAAACACTTTATTTACAGGAATTAACCCGAAAGAGTAAAGCACCTATCTTACACTAGTTTTCGAACTTTCACCGAGAAGCAATTGAGGCCCGTGTATACACACATTATTACGATACATCTATTAAATCATTAAAAAGGCACACAACACGACTATTGAAACGTTTGTACGCACACAGCCATGTACAAAACGTCCAAGTCACACAGCTACATTATCCATATAACTATGAAAATCAACCAACATTTTCAAAATATTTTCACCATCTCAACCACATCATTTAAACCAAGACTCAACCCCAAGGGTTAGCTCCAAACATCTACAAAACCTTGTTTTCGCAACACATTCATAATTCTTTCCGGCTTTCAAAACTCATCCTTTTGAAAATCACGTACGCATACATCCAGCAACTTTGTAATAAATCTTAAGATAGCAAAACATGCTTTCATCCAACCAAACAAGGTTTAAACACAAAATCTAACAGTCATAGCATTTAAAACGATAACAATTCGTATAATCACATATAACATGCTTTTAATGCAAGATAGTCTAAAATCCTACCGTACGGAGTTAAAATCTCGAAACTTTAACGACCAGCAAAAAACCAAAGTTGCCAAAACAAGATTCTATTCAGATGAACGCGAAATCCTTTGCGAGGAGAACACCATTCCATCCTTGAAACGCCAAAAACCAAGCCCAAAGCAAGCCAAAAGGTAGAGAGAAGGCTAGGGTTTTAGTCTTTCTATCAAGAGAGAGAAAAGAAAGCTTACACAACAAGCCTTGGTTCAAAAACCAAAGCCACTAGTTGTCACTATATAGCCCATACAAAACAAACTGCTCGAGCGATCTAAGGACCGATCGAGTGGTCCTGCCCAGAAAATCCCAACTTTTTTCCACCATGCCAAAACAAGGCCGGGATTGAAACCAAAATACATATCTAAGCCAACACATGCATAAAACATATAGAAACATGTTTTTCTATAACGGCTAAAACGATATACAACACGTCCAGAATACATATTACAAAATTAAAATGCATCGGGTCTCACATGATATCTAAGAGTTTTGAATCTTTAATTATTCGCGCTTAGTATTGGTACTACAAAATTTACATCTCGTAGATTTATTCCTGGTTAATTTAAACCATTTTGACTCCAATGCTTTTCTCTAGATATCTAATTTAGCATGAAATCCTTTCATAATCTCATGAGCTAAGACAATATTATCTGCGAATAATATACACTGGAACATCATCCTGAATATGTCAATTCAATTCATCCATACTAAGACAACAAGAAAAAGGTAAATACAAGAGAACCCCCCCCTAAAAATGATACCATCTAGAGAGCATATTAAGAATTGTGCATCACATTCTCCGCCATCTAAATTGCCTTTATAGTATTATCAAATTTAAAACAAGAATGGATAGGATTAGCTACACAATACGAATGATAATGCTTTACCCAATTGTTGCTTTATATCATTTTCTGCAAAAGCGAAGAAAAATCTTGTGAAGATGTGTTCAAGAGGAAAAGAGCCAATGAACTTTTACTGATATCTTTGGATCTTAACTAGCATCGAGAGAGAGTAACAACTTATATTTCTTTGTAGTCTGGAGTTGACAAACAAGTGGAGATCCATTTCCTTGTCATATTACCACCCGATCACTGTGAAGAAGCATAGCTCTGTCATATTACCACCTGATCACGTGTTGGTTTTTTATACCCACGCAGGTTAATTAATCATCATTAACGCCTCCGGTATCAATTTACCTAAAGCTTCACTCAAAATATGAGAGGTGAAAAAGTGAACAGTCAATTTATCAGAGAAATGACAATATAAAAATAAACTGCACAACTTTATTTATTTACTTATTAAACTTTTTTTTTTTTGGATTTGTCCCAATGCATGTTCAGTCAAAACACTAGATAGGTGATAATTTTTTACTAAGTCTTTTGGGAAGGGGAGCTTCTTTCACTTATCAAACAAACAAGATGTGAAAGCGATTTGTTCTCTAGTGCAACAAGAACTGTTGAAAACATGGCTATTCGACGGGCAAGATAATTATATTTACTATTCTATTGTTGGGATAAACTCAATTTTATTTATCTTTTTCATCCTCAACGAGGTAGGATTCTTTTTTCTTATTTTCTTGTTCAATGGACTTTTTACTAATGTGTATTCGCTCCTCATTGTATGTACTTCACTTTCTTCAATTGATATTGTTCATGTTCAAGAAGTGGCCATTAAAATTAAGAAACTCCTGGTAGGATCAATCCCCAAAGATATATGTGCATTAACCTGTAAAAGAGAGAAAAAGATGTTAACAGACATAATTAGGTTAAATGAAGATGTTAACCCTAATAGGGCACGCAACAGTTTATTTATATACAAGCAAGAACATACAATAAGGTAAAGTGTACCCAACAACACCAGATGACTAATAATAAAGCGAACAATAAGTAACGCTAACTATCAAGCTAACACCCCTTCAAGCTGGAGCATATATATATAACATGCCCAGCTTGTCACATATGTATCGAACTCGAGGACCCGGAATAGACTTAGTGAAAATATTCGTCAATTGCTCTCCAGTACGAACTGAGCCGAGCACGATCACATTGTTCTGATACTCACGCCGAATGAAATGACAATTGACCTCGATATGTTTCGTGCACTCGTGAAACACTAGATTTGTAGCAATATACACTGCAGATTTATTGTCACACCACAGCTTTGTGGGGCCATGGCAAGGATCACCCAACTCATTAAGCAACTGTCGGAGCCATAAAATCTCAGATGTAGCCATGGCCATAGCCCAATATTTAGCTTCTGCACTCGACCTAGAGACTACGTCCTACTTCTTGCTCTTCTAAGAAACAAAATTGCCACCAATAAATATAGAGAATCCAAAAGTTGACCTCCGATCAATGAGGCATCCCGCCCAGTCAGCATCAGAATGCCCTTCTATCATAAAGTGACCATGATCACTGAAATTTATCCTCTTTCCAGGATTAGAGTGGAAATAGCGTAGAATTCAAACAACGGCGTTCAAATATAGAACCCAAGGCACAGCTATAAATTGGCTCACCACACTCACAGGAAAGGCTATGTCTGGTCATGTCATTGTTGTCAGATAGTTCAAATTTCCAACCACTTGCCTATATCGGTTAGGATGAGGAAAAAAATCACCCTCATCAAGAAGTTTGACACTCGGGTCCATAGGTGACTCAACCACCTTTGCTTGCAAAAGCCCCGCATCAGCTAGAATATTCAATACATACTTCATTTGGGAAATACAAATACCCTTCTTGTCTCGTGCCACCTCAACCCCGAGGAAATATTTCAATTCTCCCAAGTCTTTAGTTTGAAACTGAGATTGCAGAAAATGCTTCAACTTAGAAATGCCCATGGCATCATCACCTGTGATAACAATATCATCAACATAAACCATCAATAGAATACATCCAACAAACGAGCACCTATAGAACACAGTATGGTCTTTTCGGACTGTAAAAGGTTAAATTGATGCATAACCAAACTAAATTGACCAAACCATGTGCCTAGGAGACTACTTAAAGTCATACAGGGATCGATGAAGACGACAAACTAGTTGAGACCCCCCTGAGCAACAAAACCAAGAGGTTACTCTACATAGACTTCCTCCTGCAAATCACCGTGAAAAAATGCATTCTTCACATCAAGCTGATTCAAAAAGCCAATGGCGAGTAGCAGCCAGAGACATGAAAAGGCGAGCAGAAGCCATCTTGGCGACCGGGGAGGTCTCAAAATAACCAACCCTATACATCTGAGCATATCTCTTGGCCACAAGACGAGCTTTCAAGTGGGCAAGAGAACCATTAGAGTTAACCTTGACCGTAAACACCGATTTGCATCCAATAGCTTACTTATCGAATGAAAGAGGAACATGGGACCAGGTAGAGGAGGACTCAAGAGCCTACATCTCCTCCATCATAGCACCCCACCATCCAGGGTCAGCTAAAGCCCCAGGGACAGTACGAGAAAGAACGGCTTGATCCAAAATGGCTATACAAGCCTATAAGGGGGCTGAAAGTCCTTTGTTGTAGTATATAATGGGTGATCCCTGTAAGTCCGATAAGATTTTCGAGTAGCAATAGGAGCATAACTGTCAGGAGAAGAAATACTCATTGTGGGGAAAGGATCCTCAAACGAGGAGATTGACTCAGTAGAGGAAAGTTTCAATGGAGCTGATGAAGTGGATGGAGAAGGTGGAGAGGACCCCTCAGTAGTAGGAATACCTGCAGGAGAAGAAGAAGACAAAGGAGACACTAAGAAATCAAGGCTTTCAAGATCAGACCGCTCAACACCCGACACAACCGAAGCTGACGCATAATAGAAAGGAATAGACTCGACAAACACAACATCCCGAGATACAAGGAACTGATTGAGGGAGGGACAAAAACAGCGGTACCCCTTCTGAATCTTTGCATAACCAAGAAAAATGCACTTAACAGCACGAGCATCTAATTTCGTTCGTTAGGAATGGATATCCTGAACATAACAAAGGCACCCAAATATTCTCAAAGGGATTGAGAAAGGGCTCTTCGCTAGAGAGAACACCTCCATCGGAAGTTAGCCACCAACGACCTGAGCGAGGAGGCGATTGATCAAGTAACAAGTAGTCAAAACAGCATGCCCCTAGAATTTCTTAAGTACGTGCATCTGAAACAAAAGAGCACGAGTAGTTTCCATAATATGGCGATTATTGCACTCAGCTACACCATTCTGCTGTGGGGTTACTGGCAAGAAGTCTGGTGAATAATACCATGAGTAGACATAAAGTTCTTCATCGGGGTAGAGAGATATTTACCCCCATTATCACTGCGCAAACATTTAACCTGAGTCTGAAACTGGGTTTGTACTTCTATACAGAAAGAGGAGAAAATAGAAACTACTTCAGATTTATGTCACATAAGGTATAAAAAAGTGACACGAGAACAATTATCCACAAATATGACATAATTACGAAATCTAGAAACACTCTCGACAGGATACGGCCCCAAACATCAAAATGAACTAAAGAAAAAGGAGCCAAAGCTCGTTTATTGACTCGAGACAGTAAAAGCACACGCAAATGCTTTGCCAATCGACACGACTCACTCAATATAAGAAATAAAACGAAAACTAGGACAAAGATCATGCAAACTGGATATAAATGGGTGCCCCAAACGACAATAAGCCTCAAAGCTGGGAGAAGAGACTACTAAGTGGGCCTTAGCAGCCACCTCCTCCATCATATATAGCCCACTAGAAACTCGACTCCTACTGATAATCTTACTCGTCGTAAGATCCTGAAAAACACAACCATCAGGATGAAAGTCACACAACAGTTTAGATCATTAGTGAGCTAACTGACTAATAATAAGTTAAATAGATTGCTAGGAGCATGCAAGACATTAGTCAGAGTTAAGGACGGTATAGGAGTGGCAACTCTACACCCCTTAACCGGTAAGAAAGATCCATTTTCCACAAGTACAACACGATGTCTAGGAATAACCTGATAGTCAGACAATATACCTGCGGAACCAACCATGCGGTAGGAGGCACCTGAATCTATCACCCAAGCAGATGGGGAAGTCGCCAGGCAAGCACTGGGATTTTTTTTTTTTTTTGAAACACGCACTGGGATTACCTGCAAAGGTAATGGAAACAGGATCAGAAGAACCGGCAACTTGAAACTGAATATACTGCTCATATTCTGCTGGTGTCATCTCAACAAGCTATTTCTGAGACAAAAACGATTATTCTGCCTGGAAGTGATCAACAATAGTAGCATTGGCGACAGGAGAAGGTCTTCCATGCAATTTATAACACAGTAGTGACAATGACGAGTCTCACAAACGAAACCACTTGATAAGTCTCACGAACGGTAGTGACAATGACGAGTATATCCCTGAATACCACGGTAGTGACAATGACGAGTCTCACGAACACCCTATTCTCAACCCACATATCCACCGGTCCGACCTCCATCACGGCCCCTACCACAACCACAACCACGGGTGCCACTGCCACCTCGATACGCAACAAAAGCGGACTGGTCACTAGCATCAGGTGAAGACCTAATATCATCTCGACGCATCAAACGACTCACCAGACGGAAAGTCTCAAACAAGGTGGGAATGTCAATGTCAGCAAGAATCTGAGAACGGGCCGTGTCAAATTCAGAATCTAAACTGGCCAGAAAACACACTACTATAATCTACATCCGTTCCTCCTAAAACTTGCTGAGGGAATTGGTAAAGGGAAGAAGTCTATCAAACTCGTCGGCAAGCACTTTAAATCTCATAAAATGCTCCTGAAGAGGACGATCAGCCTGCTGAGAGCAGAAAATGTTAGTGGTAGCTTACTTATTCTTATTATTATTATTAGTGATAGTTTATTATAATTATAATTATGTGTGTATGGGTATATGGATGTAATTGTGTTCCTTTGTGTTTAATATAAATAAGATTGCTCGCCTACCAGTTTGGTACGGCTTCTTATTATTCTTAACATAGTATCAGTGTTAATTACATAGTATTAAGCTTAATGAAGACGCGTTAAGCCCAATAGGGTACGCAACTGTTTATTTATAGAACAACAAAACCACATAATAAGATATGGTGTACCCAACCACACCAGATAATAATAATTATTATTATTATTATAATAAAACTAATATGATTATAATAAAGCTAACACCTCCACTCAAGCTGGTGCATATATATCTAGCATGCCCAACTTGTTACATATGTATCGAACTCGAGGACCTGGGACAGACTTAATAAAGATATCTGCCAACTGCTCTCCAATACGAACCGCACCGAACACAATCACACCATTCTGATATCCATGCCGAATAAAATGGCAGTCCACCTTGATATGTTTAGTACGCTCGTGGAACACCGAATTCGTGGCAATATACAATGCAAATTTATTATCACACCAAAACTTCGTTAGGCCATTGCAGGGATCACATAACTCACTAAGCAATTGACGAAGCCACATAATCTCAAATGTGGCCAAGGCCATGGCTCGATATTCTGCTTCTGCACTTGACCTCGAAACGACATCTGCTTCTTGCTTTTCCAAGAGATAAGATTGCCACCGATAAATATAGAGAATCCAGAAGTAGACTGCCGATCAATAGGGTATCCTGCCCAATTCACATCAGAATACCTTTCCATCATAGAGTGACCGTGATCACTAAAGTGCAACCCCTTACCGAGATTACTATGGATATAGCGTAGAATTCTAACCACGGCATTCCAATGTGAAACCCGAGGTGCAGCCATGAATTGGCTCACCACACTTACAGGAAAGGCTATGTCTGGTCTTGTCATTGTCAAATAATTCAATTTTCCAACCATTCTCCTATTTCTGTCGGGATGGGGAAAAACCTCACATTCATCAGGGCGAAGTTTAACACTCAGGTCCATAGGTGACTCGACCCCCTTTGCGTGCAAAAGCCCTGCATCAGCAAGAATATCCAGCACATACTTCCTCTGGGAGACAAAGATACCCTTCTTACCTCGTGCCACCTCAACTCTAAAAAAGTATTTCAATTCTCCCAAGTCTTTAGTTTGGAACTGAGATTTCAAAAATTGCTTCAATGCAGAAATACCCACTGCATCATCACCTGTGATAACAATATCATCAACGTAAACAATCAATAGAATATAGCCAGCAGATGAGCGCCTATAGAACACCATATGATCTTTACCGGACTGTAGAAGACCAAATTGGTGCATAACCATACTAAAGCAACCAAACCATGCACGTGGAGACTGCTTCAAGCCATAAAGAGATCGATGGAGACGACAGACCAGCTGCGACCCCCCCTGAGCAACAAAACCGGGAGGTTGCTCCATATTAACCTCTTGCAAATCCCCATGAAAAAAAACATTTTTCACGTCAAGCTGGTACAGAGGCCAATGGCGAGTGGCAGCCAGAGACAAACAGAAGAACAGATGCCATCTTGGCGACGGGAGAGAAGGTCTCAAAATAGTCAACCCCATATGTCTGAGCATACTTCTTGGCAACGAGACGAGCATTCAAGCGGGCAAGAGAACCATCAGGATTGACGTTGACCGTAAAGACCCATTTGCAACCAATAGCCTGCTTACCTTCCGGAAGAAAAACGAGGGACCAGGTAGAAGTAGATTCAAGAGCGTGCATTTCCTCCAACATAGCACCTCGCCAGCCAGGGTCAGCTAAGGCCTCGGGAATAGTGTGAAGAATAGTGGCCTGATCGAGAGTGGCAATACACGTCTATAAGGAGACTGAGAGTAGGGGAAGGAACACATACCGTGGGCAGAGGATTTGCAGACGAGGAAACTGGCTAAGTAGAGGAAAGTTCCAAGGAAGCTGAAGGAGTGGAAGGAGAAGGTGGAGAGGACCCCTCAGTAGGACGAACACCTGCAGAAGAGAACAAAGGCAAGCAAGACACTAAAAAATCAAGATGCTCAAGATCAAACCGCCCACTCCCCGACACAGCTGAATCTGATGCAGAAAAGGAGTAGACTCCACAAATGCAACATCCCAGGATATAAAGAACTTGGGAAGAGATGGACAAAAACAGCGATACCCCTTTTGAGTCTTCGAATAACTAAAAAAAATGCATTTGACAGCTCGAGCATCCAATTTCGTTCGCTGAGGATGAGTGTCACGAACATAACAAAGGCAGACAAAAATTCGCAAGGGTAGAGAGAAAAAGCTCGTTGCAGGAGAGAGGACTACCATCAGAATCTTACCACCAAGGACCTGAGAGGGGAGACGGTTAATTAAGTAGCAAGCAGTTAACACGGCATGTTCCCAGAATTGCTTGGGCACGTGCA
>JAOTRH010061653.1:0-51323 GCA_034768845.1 Heliamphora exappendiculata
TCAACGTATACAATAAGGATTGTGATCTTATTATTACTACGCTTGATAAACATGGTGTGATCTGCATGATTTTGTCGGTATTCAAATCTTAGCATAGCCTTGAAGAATCTTTCAAATCAGGCTCTTGGAGATTGCTTGAGTCCATATAAAGCTTTCTTCAATTTACACACCTTTCCTTCAATTTCAAGGGATGAGAACCCTGGTGGTACATCCATATAAACCTCTTCCTCTAAGTCCCCGTGGAGGAATGCATTCTTCACATCCAATTGTTGGAGAGGCTAACCCATAGTAGCAGCACAAGACAAGAATACTAGAAAAAAATTCATTTTGGTGACTGGGGCAAAAGTCTCCTGATAATCAATACCATTAGTCTGTGTAAATCCCTTAGCAACTAGTCTTGCTTTTAATCTACCCACTGATCCATCTGTGTTGTATTTGACAGAAACACCCATTTGCACCCAACTGGCTTCTTCCCGTTTGGGAGAGAGACTAACTCCCAGGTACCATTCTTTTTTAGAGCTGTCATCTCTTCATTCATAACCTTTTTTCACTTAGGGTCCATAATAGCTTCTTTCCAACCCTGCAAAATTGACATAGAGGACAAAGACGAGACAAAAGCACGATATTGGTTTGATAATGAGTCATATAAGACAAATTATGAAATTGGATGGTGAGTACATGTCCCAACGCTTTTTTGAAGGGCAATAGATAAATCACAAATATCAAGATGAACAACAGATGATTTATTACCAGGTAAAGCAGTGGAAGAGACTGAAATAGGGGGCAGAGAGAGCAACTGGCAAGGTGGTAGTGGTGCACGAGCAGGCTGATCCTTCTGACGTCGAGAATAAGTATGCAGATCAGTTCGATCTAACCGTTCAACAATATCTTACTATGTTTCTCCCTCACCCAACCCTTCCTTCTCCCCCTTCGTGGGAATACGGTCTGGGTGTATAAGATTTGGAAAGACCAACCCATGAGACTCCTGATTAGGCTGAATAAGCATATTCGATTGCACTATCTCTTCCAATGTAGATGTTTCCCTCTGAAGAGAGGTCTCAGACGGGCGAAAAAAGGACTCAGTCTCCCAGAAAGTAACATTCATATTGACAAACACTTTGCGAGTGGTAGGAGAATAGCATTTATATCCATTTTAAGTAGGAGAATAGCCAATGAAGATACATTTAACAGCCTTAGAATCTAATTTTCCACCTGAGTGTTTAGGTGCATGAACAAAATAAGTACACCCAAAGATCCTAGGTGGAAGAGAAGAGAGGGGTGCAGACTGGGGTAGAAGTTCCAAAGGGGTTTTGAAGTGAAGGACACTAGAAGGCAAACGATTGATAAGATAGGTAACGGTGAGGACTGCGGCATTCCAAAAAGACTTGGGAACATGTACAGTGAAGAGAAAAGAACGGGCAACCTCAAGAAGATGACGATTTTTGCGTTCCGCCACCCCATTTTGTTTAGGAGTGCGGACACAACTCGTCTGAAAGAGAACACCACGAGCCTCGAGATAGGCCCGAAAACCACCATCAAGATACTCAGTTCCATTATTAGAACAAAGTAAATAAACCTAAGTGAAACGAGAATAACAGTTAATAAAAGTCACAAGCCATCGATAACTAGAAATAGAAGTAACATGTGAAGGACCCTAAACATCAGAATGAATAAGCATAAACGGAAAATCACTACGTTTATTAACTGAACGATAAACATACCGTTTATGTTTAGCAAGTTCACAAGCCTCACAGCAAAAAGTACTTCTAGAACAATGTTTAGCTAAAGAAGAAAAAAGCAACTCTAAAACTCCAAAGAAAGGATGCCCCAAACGACGATGTCATTGATGTAGCTGCAAAAGTAAAGGTTCAATATCGACATGAAGAGCTTGGCCAGACGGTGAAGGTGAAAGAGAAGAGGTAGACGGGACATCCAGTAAGTACAGTCCACCATGCGCACTACCGTTGTCAATCGTTCTTCCCGTCACCAGTTCCTGAAAAACACAATGAGTGGGAAAAAAAGGTTATAGAACAGTTTAATGAACTGGTAAGACGATTAACAGATAAGAGATTAGTAGAAAAATTAGGAACATGAAGAACCGACGAGAGAGAAATGGTGGAAGAGCAATTGATAGAACCTTTGCCAGAAATAGAAGATAAAGACCCATCGGGCGAACCTTATCTTTACCAGAACAAGTAGAATAAGAAGAAAACAAGGTGGAAGACCCAACCATATGATCAGTGGCACCATAGTCAATGATCCAAGGAATATGAGAGGCAACAACACTAAGTGCACAAGAAGATATACCCGAGCAAGCAAAGTTAGAGGTGGAAGTGGAGGCTGGAGAAGGAGAGATGTTAACTCGAGCCATTAGGTGTCTGAGAGTAGTCAACTCCGCTTTAGAGAGGGCCAGTCTCACCAGATGTGCTACTAGAGAGCTCAGAAAGATGAGCGTGGGAGCAAAAATGACCACTACGACCACTACTACGGCCACCGCCGCTTACCTGAGTAGAACGATTATGTAACTTCCAGCAGTGATCAATAGTAATGACGGGTTTTACCACAATGCTCACAGCGCAACTGATCACGAGCGACTAAACCGTTCTCTCTTCTCCCTAGATTTGATAGGTTGTCCTGGTCGAGTGATGGACATGACAGTTAATACAGAGCGCTCCTGACTGGGAGGAAGAATCATATCATGACGGTGACTCTGTTCCTGCTGAACATAAGCATATTCCTGCCTTAAAGGTAGGGAACGGATCTCGTCCCGAAATTTAGACACGGATCGGATCATAGTCAATATGAAGGCCGACAAGGAAATCATACACCCGCTCCTTTTCTACCATTTTCTAGAAAGCGACAGCATCAGTAGTACAAATGGCATGAAAATCCCGATAATAATCTATCTCATTCCACAAACTAGTCAACTCGGCAAAACACTGGCTAGTGACTGATCTTTCTGGTCCAACTCACAGAGTTTCTTCCGCAATTTATAGAGCTGAGCATCATTGCCTGTTTGGGAATAAGTCTGGGCAGCAGCGGACCAAATCTTATGTACAGTATCCAGAAGCAAAAAATTGCGACTAATGGATGGCTGCATAGAATGGAGTAGCCATGACATAACAAGGGAATTTTTCTCTGTCCACCATGTGTGAGATGACCCCACAACTGTTGGTTGTGGAGTTTTACCAGTGATATACCCAGAGACACTGCGAGCAGCAATGGCTAAACTACAAGCACGAGATCAAATCAAATAGTTGCTGCCATCTAACTTAACAGGACTGATTTGAAGAGACGGACTATCAGTAGGAGTCCCTGAACGAATCAATTTAGTATCCTTATTACTACTAGAAGGCTTTGCAAAATCAACCATGGTTATGTAAAACCAAGAACAAGTAGTACGAGGAAAACAGAAGCAAGAAACGATGGAACATGGGCAAATCAAGGTAGAATTGAACCACGAGACCACCAAAGATAGCTAAAATACCATACCAGATTGGAGCAAAGTCAGAAAAAAGCCAAACAAACGATTGGAAATCCAAGCAGATGTAGTCGCGGCCATCAAACAACACAGGAAGGCAGAGGTGAACCAAATAGAGCCTTCAAACATACTGGTCGAGCCCTCTAAGAACCAAAACAGATTGAAAAGGGGCAGAAAAAGTCAAAAACTGAGAAGCCGCAGGTCGAGTAAACTGCACAACAAAATCAACCAAAAACTAATAATAGGGTTGATTCGATCCTTATAGAGGCCTGGATAACCCTAGTTGGCACCCATGGAAGAGGAATTAACCATCGATCGAAGAAAAAACAGACAAAATCAACCAAAAACTAATAATAGTGTTGATTCGATCCTTATAGAGGCCTGGATAACCCTAGTTGGCACCCATGGAAGAGGAATTAACCATCGATTGAAGAAAAAACAGCCGTAATCGCGGATTTCTAAAAAACTAGGGTTCGGCGGTGAAAATCTAAAAAAAAAACCAAAAAAATAGCAAACATGCCAGAAATTTTTAAAAAAAATCATAACATGGATCCTTAGATACAGTTGATCATCTCTGGAAGAATTTTATTTTTTTATTATTATTTTTTTACAAATATCGAATTCTAAGATGGAAAAAAAGGAAAAAATGAGAAACAACGAATAAGAAAACTCAATTACATATGATTTTCTCTAATACCATGTTAAGATTGATGAACGAACGAAGAACAATAAGAGAGAGTTGAGAGAGAATAGGAGTAAGTTATTCTGACGGTGAAAAGAAAGAGCACCCAAAATTAGGGTTAGCTCCCTTACCACTATTATTTATATAATAAGACAAGTATACTAAAAATATAATAATAGCTCTAACTTAACAATATATATATAGATAAGACTAACCAAAAAAATAAAAAATAAAGAAACAAAAATATATTTCAAAATAATGTCCGAACAAAATAATATGAAATTCCTAAATCTCTTTTAAAATCTCTTGTGCGATACTATGTGCATAATTTCCTTTTATGATCCCATCACCTTGACAAACAAGAAATTCCTAAGAGTAAACATTTTCAATTTTTTGGATTCATTATTACTAGAAAGTTAGAGATTGCGGAAGACGTGATCCATGTTAAAGTTTTTGTGGCATGCGAAGGGTGAGATTTTGGAGATGTTTGTTGTATGGGGAGGAAGAGGTTGGAGAGGTCTTCGTTTTCTGTTTACGATAGTTGTCATTAATGATGCAATGGTGGTAGATTATGCTAGAAAGGTTGATCTTCAAGTGACTTAGGATGTTCCTTTTAGGAGGTGTTTGAACATCATATAAGATAATGCTTGGGTGAATCTTCTTGAAATTTACATGGAATGATTGACGTAGGGGAAAGAGGATATGTTGATGGAAGATGTCCAAATTACTACTTTTAAGTGATATCATTTTACGAAGATTCACCAGAATTATATCACTAGAATTATATCACCCTTCAACTTCCCGTCCACACATTTCCATGAGAAAATTCCTTCTCATGCTTGTAGTTTATGGGCTTGTACTGTACGTCGAACGTTTTCTCAAAATGATCCCAAGTGATTCTCTCGGGTACGGGGTCAACTCTTGGAACTGGCATTTTCAAGAACTATTCCATGGCTTCCCACCAATGGTATGTTTCTCTCATAAACATAAAAGCTACGAGGTCAAACCTATAATCCGCATTTACCCCCAACCTATCCAGAATACGCACGGCATCTTTCAATCACTTTTCTACTTCTGCAAGTCTAAGGGTTCCTATGAGCTTCTTTGCACCCAGATCCTTAAATTGTCTAATTAAGGGGCTACTGTTCCTCTCAGCTCGCATCGCGATCCAACTCGCGTTATGTTATGTCAATCTTACGATCACCTCCAACATCATAGCGATTAGATCAGGTTCCACCGGTCCCACTCGCGGTGATTCTTCTTATCGTGCCTCATTATACTGGTTTGGGTTGAATGATGCTCCGTCCGTGTCTCTCCATGCTCCTTCCAATCGTAGGAAAACTATGACTTAGGGCTCGACACATGAGTCCAACTTATAGACATAAGGATAAGAAGAAACTGTCTACGAAAGGTTTTAATGACATAAGGTTTGTTCCCCTTAATCTGATAACCCACTTAGACTTCGCAAAATGAAATCAACACAAGGCCCCTTCTAGGTTATCTCCCCAATCTGATAACTTGCTAAGACTTCATAAATTGACAGTAACACAAGACCTTTCCCAGGTTATCTCCCCAATCTGATAACTTTCTTAGAGTTCCAATTAGAACCCTGCCTCTGCAGAACGCGTTTCCCAAATGGACCTCAATGCCTGTCAGTCAGATGCCTGAAGGCAAAGGTATGACAACCCAAGGCCTAAACCACACTTCTCAACAGACCGCGAGACGGCATACTTAACCTACGGTCCACCACAGACCACACTCTAACAAGTCTACAGAACCTATAACCTAGGGCTCTGATACCAAAATGTAACACCCCGCTCCCGCAAGGCACCAATCCTACACAAAGGGATAAGATCCCGCTACAGACCGCAAGCCCAAGAGATAGACAAGGAGTAAAGATATTAAGAGACCAAACAAGAATTCTTAAACAACCACAAATACCTTAATATCAAAAGAGGTAAACATGAGTCACTAGGGATTCACCATCCCAAGGCATACATTACTTTTAAAGGTCAAAAACCTTCAAATCTTATACATGAAGCCTTGCCAACATTAAAACTAAACAAAAGAAAGACTGGCCAAAATGATTTCCAACTCCAAAACCAAAACAACTCGATGACGCCTGCGGTGGACCAACTCTTAGCCGTTGTTGGTATCTGCAACCACAGAGGTTACAGGAGAGCGCACCTAGCATTATCATGAATAGAAAAGACAGTTACTTTGGTAAGGATAATTGAAAACTCTTTCTAAAAAATAGTTCATCACATTTTTTATGAAAATATAGAAACTGATGCATTTGCATGAACATGAAAACATCACAGATTATACATAATCTTCTCAGTATTTCAAACAAAAATATGTCCTGGCTCAACCGCCACAAATTTAAAATGCATGACCACTTCTCAAATCTAGACTCAAACCCGAACAATGTCCAAGTAGTCATCAATCTCACGACTGGGAGTTCTGACGGTACCGTAATCTCAATTCTCAATGCACGGATAGCAACGTGACGGAATGAGGGCCACACTCAACCAAGCACGAGTGGTATGTATTGTCTGGAACTTAGCCCGTAATTCCTTTAAGGCAGAAACCCCCTGCTCAATGGGAAACCTCCCCCAAAGGGACATGAAAAACTCATAGTTAGGTAACCTTCCTCCTAACGACAATATAAAGGGCTAGAAACCCTTGTAACGTGGCACTTTGGAACAACCACACAACATTAACCATACTTTCATAATAACATCATGCTAGCTCAAAATAGCATAGATAGCACACTTGAATTAAAGACATCATGGCATTTGAAAACAATAGGTTCATGCAATCATCAAAACTGGCCATAGTTCAAAACATGTGCTTCAAAGCATTTTCATGCATCATTTAGATAACTTAAGTTCAAGATAATGGCTAAACACTCTCACCTTGTATAATATGCGTACGAACCGAGCCTCCCCCTTGCAAACTAAGCAGGACCCCCAGGTTCTACAACCTTCGAGCCTAACAAGCCAAAACACGACTCGACCGTTAATCACGGTATCCTCCCCCTTTAGGGTGAAACAAAAATGATTCTAACCGTGGAATGTTTTTCTTGATTTTTGGGATTGTGGTTACTTTCTTTTTAGGTTTAAGGGGTACTACCCGCTTGCCCAATCTCTCACTTATTTAAGGATTTTATTTAACCATTTGTTAGTCTCTTCCAAATCGTTAAATTTCAAAGTACCTCAGCATCTTGAGGTACTTAGACTTGGAATCGAGTTATGATTTTTAAACACCATTTAGATAAAAATATTTTCTACAACTCTCATGTTTAACACCAAGACCAATTCCTAAGGAAAAATGGTGAACATTTCATCCTAAGCAAAAATAGTTCAGCGCTTTCTCCAGATTTTACCCAAACTTATGTTTCTGTTGGTCTCGATTTTGGGATGCCAAATTATGTCCAAATGAGCCCATTTTTTAGTATGTTCTAGTGCAACATGTCCCCTACAAGTTTCATGTTTAGAGCGAAGGGTAGTTGTTTGAAACAAGTTAGACTTTTTGGCCATTTTAAAAAGTAGATTCTGTCAGCCGCCAAAACTCAGCAGAGCCGGTTTTGGACAGAGGATTTGAAATGTTTTTGGGCTATCATCCCGAGGATTTAAGGTCTAATTTTTGGGAATAAAGTACTTCAATATGTTATCAACAATTTTCATGTATACCACTTTTGGAATAGGTTATTCAAAATAGGGGTTTTGGGCTACACAAAAATATGTGACAGAAGTGTTCCTTGGGGGCTGAAACTCAACAGAGACTTTGAAAGGAGTTTTGACCTATCAAAACTCAATATTTTGTGCTCATTTTTTGTGGGTAGACAGAAATACATGTTAGCTACAAGTTTTATGTTTTGTCCAAAACTCGGATCTCATTTTAAACTAGGGCTGTTAGGTCTGTACTGTTTACTGGTCTGAAACCGACACACTTTGGAAGAATTGCAATATCTCGAGTTCTACTTACTCAAATGAGTTCAAACCAATTTTGGATGAAATATAAAAACAATATATAACTCTAGACATAAAAATCATTCTTAGATCAATTTTTTACATTGAGTTATCATATTTCAAATCTAAGGACAGAAAGGTTGAAAGGCTCAAATTGCAGGCCATGTTTAGATCTAGTGTCCTAGTATCATGTGTGTTAATGGTTGGTCCATTTCCTCTACATCCATATTTTGTACACTCAAATATGACAATTCCAGAACCTTTTCATGCCATGGATCCATTAGAAAATCTCATGAAAACTTCAAGACACAACAGCCACACCAAAACAGTCCTAAAATCTCACCACGACGCCTTTTTGATTCATATTCGATTCTTGATCTTTAATTGGTGTTTTCAAGTGATAAAAGAGATGTTTGATAGGTGTAAAATTAGATGTGTTAGAGTCTTGCTTATCTTATATAGATCAATCTTTGATAATTTGGATCAAGGACTTAGTTTTAGCATCCATGGATTCCACCAAAATTTCTTGGTTCTTCTTCTTTCTTCTTCTTCCTTCTTCTTTCTTCTTCTTTCTTTCTCTCTTTCTCCCTCCCTCTCTATATCCACGAAATTCCAGGGGATGAATAGAGCATTTGGATTCTTTTTATTAGAAAAAGTCAAGTAGGAAGCTTCCTAGGAAGTTTCCTTAACCATGGGTTAACAAAGCTTAGTTATTTTAAACTTAACTTGAGTTTGATGAAACTTAGCCACAAAGTTTGGCACACTTTCTTAGGTCTAGCCACTTGAGTCTATATATATATATATATATATATATATATATATTTTAATTGTAGGAGAAAATTTTGGGTATTTTCACATTGGTTTGTTTCTTGACTTTTCGAGTGTACCTCTCGTCTTAAACGACTTGAACTTAAAATTTTGAATTTTTATCCTCAGTATTAGGGTTTTAATACATGCTGGTGTGGTTCCCACTCTGTCCTTGGTCTGGGGCTCGAAATGCTTAAACGGTCGGGCCGATTCTTCTAACCGAACTTAGGTTCGAGATTTCGTTTCTTTTGAAATGTTCTTTCCCATTTTTTTCGTATCCTGAGTTCGGGTTATTAAAAAAATATTATTTTTAGTATACCAACCCTAACACAGAGAACCCAATCTACGCAATTTTTTGGTCTTTCACCGAGGAGAAACTCGTGCCCAACCTTAAACGATCCCTTGGATCCACAAACCGGTCATTTTCAACATTTCATAATACAACACACACATGTGAGTCCAACCCTAAAAGGTTCCTCTCACTAAACTCAAATCACATACACATGCGAGTCCAACCCTAAAGGTTCCTCTCGCCAAACCCTTATCATTACATATTTCCATTATTCACATTTTTCATTATTTTAGGGCTCAGACTCAAATTAATCCTCATATGGCTTCAATTTCACAAATTCATTGGTTTCATTCAACAAAACCCATATCTTTGGCTTGGCATCAACATGTGTCACATTAATTTATGGAATTAAGTTCACAATAGGTTATGATAACTCCCAATTCAACTATTAACCAAGTCAATTTCATCACACCAATTCTTTAAACCTAATCCCCAATTTTTCTTAGCTTTAACCCAAAACCCAAACCCAAAGTTCTCAATTCTCACTCCAATCACATAATAGCACAATAACAAGATAGGAATATTTTAAACCCCTCATAAATCAAAGATTTATCTGTCATTATCATCAAATTTCAACTTAGGGTTTCAAAAACACAAATTTCATGTTCTTATGTTCATAGACAAGAAAATACGACTCATATCACGCGGATATTCAAAGAAAGTCTTAGATCCTATCTTAGGGAAGCTACATCCACGAGAGAAAGCCTCAAATAAGCTCCATCTACGAGAATCTCCAACCGCATGATGAGAAAAGCGTCTCCAACGCCAAGATCGGCCCTCCAATGCTTTAGCTACCGAGAGGAAGCCAAGAAAACTCACTAGGAGGAGCCAAACGAGCCTCCAATCCAAACCCTAGCCTCACATGTGCTCTAGAGAGAGAGAGGGAGGAGAAAACAATGATAAGAAAAGGAGCCTCGCACGAAATTTAAAGAATCTGCTCCACGACAGTCCGCTCGAGCAGACCCCCACCACTCGAGCGGTCCCACTCCAGAAAACTCTCAGCCACCAATCCGCTCGAGCAAGCGCCCCACCGCTCGAGCGGTCAGCACTGGGAAACAAACCGAGCAGAAGTTGTCAAAACTGAGCCTAAGCATAAGCCAAACACCTCACAACGATACTCTCTTACACTACACGATCAATAGCCCTCACCTTTCATCATTACACGATTAAAATTTCAATTCTCCCTGCAAATTAACACTTTTCTCAAATCCACCGGAGGTCTCAAAACAAGGTTTTAATTAAATCCTTAAAGTAAAAAAGGGCCGGGTCGCTACAATCTCTCCTACTTAGGAAATTTTGTCCCTGAAATTCAACACTAGAACTCGAGTCATCAGACTAGTCGTCGATAGCCAACAGCATCCATGTCACTTGTCCTCATACAAACGGTCTTACTAACACAAGGGTTACCCTAACGTTGTCAAACCGAGATCCAACTCACGCCACTGAGGTATTGAAATGCATCCCACCTCAAACACGACTAATCCAAGCCATTACATGCATAGCACAAAACTAATCCATAATTTGAATCGATTTCAATACGTTCCACACCTGTTTGTAACAGCTGCAATCTGATTCGAACTACCACAAACTAGTTCATTTTCATACCAAAATACACACAGAGGCTTATTCTCATAAGAACGAACACACGTTGCCAGACTTCGACATTACACATACTTACATTTATTCAAGCCTTCGCGGTCAACTAATGATCACAGAACTCGATGCCAAATCGTCTTTTACGTCTGTCAGGAACACTTTCACTTATGCTGATGAGGTGCTCGTACCCGAGCAAAAATAATGAACACTTGGTTTCAGAGAAAGGAATTCACGTAGATCATCGAAAACTTCCAACGAACACGTGTAAAACGTCCAATGTAAACCTCCACCCTTGTCAATCCTCAACCGTTTCCTTGCCCACAAACCACAACTTTCCTATCACGAAAACACTAGGTGTCATATCGTCGCTGCGTTCAAGGTCCCAAACAACTGAGATTTTCTTAAATTGCCGCATATTCTTTGGAGCGTGCTTGGACTGTTTCATACAATTCTGACTTTGGTAATTCATGATCCTTATACATGATCCACATGGCAGTAACCACTTTCCTCTCATTCTTGGTTCTTGATTCCAAGAATTCTTGACCTTGTGAACCCGTTTGGATGGAGTTATGGTTAGAGAATTATAAACCCAAGAATCATGAATCACCTGTGCCGCGGCTTGCTTGTTCCACTTGTTCTTTCTTCCTTTTTTTCTTTTATTTATTTTTTCTGATTACATAAAAAAACACAAGACTAGAAACCGAAAAACAATTATATTACATTGATCATATACTTTCGAATAGTTCACAATCAATCCACCACGATCAACATGTTGTAATATTAAAGAAAAAATATTAGAAGTGTGTACCCTCATAGAGAGGCATACGCACATATTTGTTAAATTGATAAGGACTACAATAACTACTATGGGCATTCCCATAGGATAACATAATATATATATATATATATATATACCCCTCTCAAGTTGGAGCATAGATAACTATAATGCCCAACTTGTTACAAATGTACTTAACATGAGACTCGGGTAAAGCATTAGTAAATAAGTTAGCAAGTTGTTCAACAGAACGAACAAAACCAAAATCAATAATGCATTTCTTGTACTTATGTCTAACGAAATGACAACATATCTCGATATTTTTGTTTGCTCATGAAAAACTAGAATGGTTGCGATATAGATAGCAAATTTATTATCACACCATAACTTGGTAGGACCCATAGGCGATTCATCGAACTCGGTGAGAAGCTACCAAATTCACATAATCCCAAATGTGACCAACGCCATAAATCCATACTCCGCCTCAGCATTGGACCTCGATTCCACATCTTACTTCTTGCTTTTCCACGATACAGGTTCCCACCAACAAAAATAGAGAAGCCTGAGGTAGACCTCCTATCAATAAGCCAACTTGCCCAATTTGCATCAAAATAGCCCTTGGTACGGAAGTGACCCTGATCACATAACTGTAGGCCCTTCCCAGGATTGGAATGCAGGTACCATAGAATACGAACTACTACATTCCAATGTAGGACTCGATGATCAAACATGAACTGACTCACTACACTGACATGATAGGCAATATCAGGTCTGGTCATGGTGGTCAAATAATTAATTTACCCACCATTCGACGATATCTGTCAGGTGAGGAAACACGTCATCGTCACCTGGAAGAGGCATCACACTTGGATCCATCGGGGAATCTACACTCTTTGTATTTAGATGGGCTACATCCTATGAAATATCAACCACATCTTTTTGTTGAGAAATAAAGATCTGACGCTTTCCTCTAGCTACCGCAATCCCCAAAAAATACCGCAGATGCCTAAGATCTTTAGTTTGGAACTAAGTCTGCAGAAAGGCCTTCAAACTGCTAATCCGAACGCTATCATCGCCAGTGATGACAATATCATTAACATAGATAACAAGAAGAGTACATCCTGAAGCAATCCGACGGAAGAACACTGTATGATCTTTTCTTGACTGCAGCAGACGAAACTGTTGCACCACCGTGCTAAACCACCAAATCAGGCCTGGGGAGATTGTTTCACGACTACGACCTCGACTGTTGTGATACACCATATCAAACCCCCTTGAGCAGTAAAATCAAGAGGTTGCTCCATATACACTTCCTTCTGGAGATTACCATGGAGAAAGGCATTCTTAACATCTAACTGATGTAGCGGCTAGTTTTAAGTCTTGGCAAGAGAAAGGAAAAGGCGAATAGAAGTCATCTTAGAGACTAGAGAGAAGGTATCAAAATAGTCAATGTCATAAGTTTAGTCATAACCCTTGGCAATAAGGCGCGCCTTCAAGAGAGCCAAAGAACCATCAAGATTCACCTTCACTGTATAGACCCATTTGCATCCTACAGCTTACTTTTCGGATGGTAGATGAACAAGGTCCCAATTGACATTATTATCAAGTGCAGTCATTTCTTTCAACATAGCACTACACCAATCGGTATATGAGAGAGCCTCTGAAACACTACCAGGTGCAACAGTAGTATCAATTGTAGAAATAAAAGCACGTAAAGATGCAAACAATCCCTTATAGGACTCAACATAATGGGGGTGATCCCGACAAGTACGATAAGGACGACGAGTAGGAATAAAGGGCTCACGTACTGGTGGATCAATCGACAAGAGAACTGGCTTAGCTGGAGGTAGATCACTCGATGGTTGTGCTACAGGAGTTGGTAAAGGAAATGGTGAAGGAGAGGCTACAGGAGCATCAGTGAAAACCTGATAGATAAAAAGGTTTTCAAACAGAGGAGATGGAGGAGACTCACAACCAAGAGAAGAAATATGAAGAGAAGCAAAATAGAATGGAGTAGACTCAAGGAATGTAACGTCCCAAGACACAATAAAGCGACGCAATGTGGGACAATAACACCGATACTCCTTTTGATGTTAGGGGTAGCCAAGGAAAACACATTTAGGGCACGAGCATCAAGTTTAATCACCTATGATCGGGTGTCACATACATAGCAGACACAACCAAAGATTTTAAGGGGCAAGGAGTGCATAGGCAAAGTAGGAGCTAGCACATACATCGGGGAAGCACCACTCAACACAGTAGATGACAGGCAGCAGATAAGATAACATGCTGTGAGAACAGTCTCACTCCAAAAATAGTGGGGAACATGCATATGCAATAGAAGAGTACGTACCGTCTCTAAAACATGTCTATTTTTCCTCTTTGCCACCCCATTCTGTTCGAGAAAATCGGGGCAAGACGTCAGATGAGAAATACAATGACCCACCATAAACTCCCTCATGGCATTAGACATATACTTCCCCCATTATCACTCCGTAATACCCGAACACATGTACTAAACTCTGTTTTCACGGTCATACAGAAAGAAATGAACATAGATAACACCTCAGATTTATGCTTCAATAAATAAAGAAACGTGGCTCGAGAGTAATCATCAACAAAGATCACACAATAACGAAAACCAAAGAAAGAGGTGACCGAACTAGGTCCTCATACATCATAATGAACTAACTGAAATGGGGCATAAGCTCGTTTATTGACTCGAGACTAAAAAGGCACACGCAGGTGCTTGACAAAACAACACAACTCACATTTTATAGTAGAAATAGAACCTAAACTAGGATAAATGATTTTATGACTCGACAAACCAGGATACCCAAGACGACAATGGACATCAAGAGAAGAAGAAGACAGGGCAAAGTAAGCCTGAGCAAGAGCAGCATCCAGCAAGTACAACCCCCTTGAGACTTGTCCTGTATTGATAGTCCTCTTCATTGTAAGATCTTAAAAAATACAATAATTGTCACGCCCCAAACACCGGAGTCACGTGAAAGCCCACCAAAACACCCATTTGAGAAAATAAAATTTGCAGTTGGAATACCATTAACTATAAATTATTACAACATTTGGATAAAGATTCCCAAGCTTATCTCTCATAAACAGAAATCATGCAAACTCATACATGAAATAGTATATCGCCGAAAGGCGTACAAAACCAGCCTTCAAAAATAGGCAACACATGTATAAATACATGTCCAAAACAGGAAAACTACAGCAAGCTCTCCATTACCACAAGCCTCTAGGTCAACTCCACATGGTCACCTGAAAATGTTTTTACAGCAAAATTTCACACCGTGAGCCGAAGCCCAATAGAAAAAGACAATAAAGCTTTAAATCAGGCTATACAATTATACACACACGGGCTCAACCACAGGAGCCAAAAAGATGCTTCCTCATAAAAATTTCACATTTTCATCCTTGAAACTATGCATATCATCCTGACATATATCATGCCACAGTTAAGGGAAAGCAGTAAACACAGAATTCTCCACTCGGAACACGCAGCCGAGGAGTCACGATAAAATGTAATCCTATGTACCGACTCTGCCACACTAACAAAGGTAACAACTATAGACTCTCGTCCATTACCCTAGACCCATGGGCTTAGTAATGACAAGTTCTATACGGAGTCACGACAATAGCGCCATTCACGGAGGCACCCGACGCCATTGACGGGGGCCACCGACAATCGATTAATTTATGGGACCTAAGCCCGAGGGAGCTAAGCACCCACACCCTCAATTTACGAGAACTAACCCGAAGGAATTGAGTACCTACGCTGCGCACGTTTTTGGACTTACACTAATGAGCAATGGAAGCCCAACTCAATATATCCACTGTCACGGTACATCTATGGATAACATTTAAAATCCAACCGTAGCTCAACTACGAAAAATAGTAAAACAATTTTACATCGCATGTATATAAAATGGGATCCAATCCATCAACATGGAGATCTACAAGCATGTAACAACATAGTTTCACAAAAGTGAGACTCAACCCCAAGGGTTAGCTCCAAACCTCCATAAACAAGTTTTTCATAAAAACACCTTGTTTTCAAAGCTCCTTTTGAAAATCATGGATCTCATCACATCTAGATCATGTATAAAATCGAGAAAAGGCGTAAAATCCACTTTTACCAATAAACCAAGGTTTTAAACATGTAAATAACATTTCATGCATTTCTACCCGGTGAAAGCAAATATAATCACATAAATCGCCCTTTTTAATAGCAGTAGGTCTAGCATCCTACCTCAAGGAGCTTAAAGCTCGACGCCTCAAAATACAACCTCTTCGGAACGAGAATCCGTCCGGATGGATGTGAATCCCACGTCGCCAACCGCAAGGATCTGCTAGCCAACCGCAAAAAACTAAGCCTCGGGCCACCCAAAAGCTAGAGAGAAGGTAGAGAAAAGGAAGAGAGAAAGAGATTTTCTTTGAAAATATATTTTTTATCTCAAAAAGATATTTTGTTCTCTTTATAGCTTTTCACGCCCAGGACCCTGCACTCGAGCACCCAAGCACCGCTCGAGCAGACCCCTTGCGCACCGCTCAAGCGCCCAAGCACCGCTCGAGCGAACCCCACTCTGAGCCACACTCTGCCACTACCCCACTCAAGCGCACGCCCACTGCTCGAGCGGTCACATCTCGGACCAACACTCTGCCACCAGCCCGCTCGAGCGAGCTCCCCACCGCTCGACCGGTCGTCGTTTGGAGAGAAAATTGAAAAAGACAACCATAACCGAACCCCCGCATGCTTAACACGTATAGCACCTATACAAAACATGCTATTCTACAATGGAAACAGAAATTATACATCGAGAGATACATATTTGAAAAGAAACGCATCAACATGTATATATAAATATCTCCAAAAGAGACAGATCCGGGTCTCACAACTCTCCCCCCTTAAGAAATTTTGCCCCCAAAATTTGCAATAAGGTCACAAGACAAATAGGTCTAGGTATCTAGCACGCATCCCAGACTCGAGCTCTCATGTCACTTCATCAACCCCGTGATGAAGCCACATAACTTTGACATAAGCAATTGTTCGACCCCGCAACACCTACTCCTTTGTATCAAGAATCTTCACTGGATGCTCCTCATAGTGGCATCCTCATCAACCCACAGCTCAGCCTAATCTAACACATGAGAAGGATCAGGGTCGTACCTCCATAGCATTGAAATGTGGAACACGTTATGCATAGATGCTAACTGAGGTGGCAAAGCTAAATGATAAGCAACTTCTCCAACTATGTCCAAAATCTCAAAAGGTCTAATAAAGCGCAACGATAGCTTCCCGCTATGACCGAACCTCATCAAACCTCTACGTGGCGAGACCTTCAGAAACACATGATCTCCCACAACAAACTCCAAAGGTCTTCTCCTCTGATCTGCATAACTCTTCTGACAGCTCTGAGCTATCAAATTACGTTGACGTATCACTACAATCTTCTCTGTCATCTCCCACACCATGTCGAGTCCTAAGATTGTGGTTTCTCCCACATCTGTCCAACACACTAGTGATCTACACGGTCTACCATACAGAGCCTCATACGATGCCATCCCAATATTGGACTGATAGCTATTGTTGTATGCAAACTCTGTTAATGAAAAATGATCCTCCCAAGAACCTCTGAATTCAAGAACACAAGCCCTCAGCATATCCTCCAGAATCTGTATAGTCCTCTCTGACTGGCCGTCCGTCTGGGGGTGAAAACCAGTACTGAACATCAAGTTCATCCCCAAAACCTTCTGAAGACTCTGCCAAAAGAGCGATGTGAAGCGCGGGTCTCGGTCAAAAATAATAGACATTGGCACTCCATGCAACTGGACTATCTCTCTAACATACAACTGACTCAGTCTCTCCACTGAATCCTTCACACGGATGGGGAGAAAGTGTGCAGACTTCGTCAACCTATCGACGACAACCCACACAGCGTCGTGTCCCCTAGGTAAGCAAGGAAGTCTTGACATAAAGTCCATCGTGACGTTCTCCCACTTTCATTCAGACACTGGTAATGGTTGTAATAATTCACCCAGCTTCTGGTGCTCTGTCTTTACCTGCTGACAGGTAAGGCACTGAGAAACAAACTGAAGCACATCCTTCTTCATTCCTGTCCACTAAAACTAACGATGTAAGTCATGGTACATTTTTGTGCCTCCAGGATGCACTACAAGACGGGAATGATGACCTTCACGTAAGGTATCCTCCTGACATGACTCTGGCACAAACAACCTCCCTGCGAACCTCAGACTCAGATCTGATCCCACAACCCATCCTGTTGTATCCTCTCCACTGGCTACATGATCTCGAATCATCTGAGACTCTTGGTCCGTCTGCTGGAGTTCTTGCACACGTGCTATCAATGCTGGTCGAGTAACTACTAAAAATAAGGTGGCACCCGTCACTGTCTTTCCAAGACACATATCAAACTCTCCAACATCTCCAAGCATATCCCACTCACGTATAGCTACAGAAGCTAACGACCCGTGAGATCTCCTACTAAGAGCGTCTGCCACAACATTGGCCTTCCCTGTATGATACTACAAGTCAAAGTCGTAGTCCTCCAACAACTCCATCCACCGTCGTTGGCGTAAATTCAGGTCCTTCTGTGAAAACAAGTATTTTAAGCTCTTTTGATCAGAGAAACCTTGAAATGCTCACCATAAAGATAGTGACGCTATGTCTTCAAGGAAAAGACCACGGCTGCCAACTCCAGGTCATGAGTCAGGTAGTTCTTCTCATAGATCTTCAGCTGTTGAGAACCATAAGCTACAACCTTCCCTTCCTGCATCAGAACACACCCAAAACCATCGTGTGATGCATCACAGTATACTGTATACCCCAAGCCTCGCTCTAGAATGATCAACACAGGTGGACTAGTCAACCTCGTCTTCAGCTCCTAGAAAGTCCACTCACAGGACTCAATCCAAGCGAACAGAACTCCCTTTCATATCAGACGCGTCATTAGTGCTGCAAGTCTCGCAAAATCCTTCACGAATCACCGATAGTAACCTCCTAAACCCAAAAAATTATGAATCTCAAAAACATTCTTCGATCGCTCCCAACCTGTCACCGCATCTGTCTTCGACGAATCCACTGATACCCTGTTTAACGACACAACGTGTCCTAAAAACCTTACCTCGGACATTCAAAACTCACACTTCGTGTACAGACGATGCTCTCTCAAAGTCTGTAGCACGATCCGCAGGTGATCCTCATGTGTCTCCCTAGTAGGTAAATATATCAAAAAATCATCCACAAACACTACTACAAAACTATCCAAATACTGATGGAAGATCTGATTTATCAAACTCATGAACGTAGGTGGTACGTTCGTAGACCGAACGGCATAACCAGAAACTCGTAGTGACCATAGCAAGTCTGAAAAGCAGTCTTTGCTATGTCCTCGTCCCTATTCCTCAACTGGTGGAACCCCGATCTCAAGTCAATCTTTGAGAAGCAGCTCGACCCCTTTAACTGATCAAACAAATCATCTATCCTTGGCATAGGATACTTGTTCTTCACTGTCACCTGATTTAGCTTCCGATAGTCGATGCACAAATGCAAATATCCATCCTTCTTCTTTGAAAAAAGAGCAGGAGCTCCCCACGGTGAAGTACTCGAACATATAAACCCCCTGTCTGACAACTCCTGAAGTTGTACCTTGAGTTCACGCAACTCAGCAGGTGCAAAATGATAAGATGGTATAGATATGGGAGTAGCTCCGGGAACTAGGTCAATGGAGAACTCTACCTCGCGGCTCAGTGGTAACTCAAACAGATCTTCAGGAAAGACGTCTGGATAGTCGTAAACCAGCATAGGTAACTCTCCCCGAATCCTAACCGCCTCGTCCAACATAAGGGCTGCAAAAAGGAAACACAAGTTTCCTTAGTTTCGCACAGCGCCTGGCATAGACCTCAAACCCTCATCCCGATCTCCCACAAAGCAAAAACAATCTCCCGCCAATGTACTGACCATTACCCTCTGTCAACCGCAATCAATAAAGGCACAGTAGGTGGGCAGCCAATCCATCCCTAGGATGACATCAAACGTAGTCATGTCTACAATAACAAGGTCAAACTCTAAACAACGACCGGCGACCTCCAACGCACAAGATCTACAAATAATACTCAACTTCACACTCTCACTGACTGGGGTCTCTACATTCATAGTACCACCCAACCAGTCCATTTTTAACCCCAAAAAAGATGCAAATGCAGATGATATAAATGAATGTCATGCTCCAGTGTCTATGAGGACACTAGCCCATGATTTATAAACTAGGAAAGTACCTCGGATCATGGAGGTGGTAGCAGCAGCATCGGGCATGACCGGTGCTTTGGATGAACTAGGATCTACAAGCACGTAAGCTTTGGCCTGCCCATTGTCGCCCTGAACCATCGACTGTCTACCTGACTGTACCGAGGCACCCCCTTCAGCCAACCGAGATAACTAGCGTCCCTTGACGGATGGAATAGCAGGTGCTCCAGCTGTGCTCCGCACGCTCCCTCCTCCGGGACAGACCCAACGAATGTGCCCTGACTGGCCGCACTCATAACATACCACTGGCCCTCTCCCCTGTGCCTACGACTGAACTGGTGCTAGACTCTGGCACTCTACCACACGATGCCCTGGCCGCTGACATCTAAAACAAACTGATTCCCTCCTCTACTTCGACCTTCCTATTGAAGCCCCAGGAGGCAAAGATGCAAAAGACTATGGCGAATATGACCCCACTGGATGTGAACGCAGACCAGATGTTCATTGGCGCTTGTTCTCCCTACGCCCCTGAGACTGTGTACGATGCCTTCCTTGTGGACCCCTACTGTCCCTGTCTCTGCGTGTCTTATTCAGTGTGTCCTCCACTTTCATGGCCATCTATACCATACCTGTGAAGACCTGCATCTGAAATATTGCCACTTTATCTCTAATAGAAGGCCTCAAACCCCTTTCAAACCACTTTGCACGGAACTCATCAGTAGGAACAATCTCCTGTGCAAACCGGGATAGGCTAGTAAACTCAGCCTCATACTCAATCACAATCATTGTGCCCTGAGTCAGAAATAGAAAATCCTCTCTGTAGAAATCCCTCAAAGTCACTGGAGAGTACTTCTCCAAAAATACCTTCGTGAAGGCCTCCCAAGTGCCTACCACTGTGGTCTTGGCGAACTTCCACCACATATGAGCACTCCTTCTCTGCTGGAAGGCGAAACATATAACCCTCAGATTATCTTCCTCAATCTGAAGCGAATCCAGAATCCTGGTAACCAGCTCTAGCCACTTAGTGGCAACCGTGGGGTTGGGATCCCCAAGAAAGGTAGGAGAGTCCTGACGGCGAAACTCACGCATCGCCACCGTCGCCCTCGGCTCGGGTACACTCTCCCTTCCCCTAGTAGCCTCAGCCAATTGCTGGATGGAGCTGACCATCTCACGCAACAAATCTCCCTCGCCAACCTGTCCTTGGGGTGCATCAGCATCCCCAACATCTGGGACTGGAACGTCCCTTCGGCCAGAACCACGGCCACGGTCCCGACCTCGGCCTCATCCTCGTCCTCCCCGCGTGGACATAATTCTATACGAAAGCATATAACAGGATAAGCATGCTAGCACATAGCCACTTAGATCATGTCATCACATATCTCACATACCGAGGAGAACCAACAAGAAAGACTCATCCATCTGAACAACCTACTCAGATTTCTAGCTAGAAATTACGTCCGTGAAACGCGTCTCTAACTTAGCTCCCAAGTTTGTCAATCCAAACGCCCAAAGGCAAGACTAATCAATCCTAAGGTCCAACCTCCATACCCACATATACACATCTATCATGCTAAACAGGCTATCATGCGTATATAAGTAAATATTTGAACATATACAATCAAGCACAGATACATCCTCACAAGGTGATGTACCCTCTTTCCCATGGCTCATAGGTATTCGAACCCAGAGCTCTGAAACTAAATTGTCACGCCCCAAACACCACGGTCACGCGAAAGCCCACCAAAACACCGATTTGAGAAAATAAAATTTGCAGTTGGAATACCATCAACTATAAATTGTTACAACATTTGGATAAAGATTCCCAAGCTTATCTCTCATAAACAGAAATCATGCAAACTCATACATGAAATAGTATATCACCGAAAGGCGTACAAAACTAGCCTTCGAAAATAGACAACACATGTATAAATACATGTCCAAAATAGGAAAACTACAGCAAGCTCTCCATCACCACAAGCCTCTAGGTCAACTCCATGGTGTGTTGTAAACAATCGGGTTGGTAAAACCTCAATTGGGAAAACAAAAAAAAATAGTAACAAGTGTTGGGTTAATGGAAAATGATAAAGGGATTGGATTAGAGAAAACTTGATTGACAAAACGGTAAGGATTGTGAAATAGAAAACATGTTGGGTTGATGAATGGAGGTAAATGTATTTGGCTAATTAAGAATGGTAAAATGAAATAATTTCATGAAAGTCAAGGAGTATGGAACAATAACGCCTATTTATATAAAACTCGGTCATGCAATGAAAATATATTTTGGGAACAAATGATGGGTTTTGATCAAATCTATGTGTGCATCTTGCATAACCACCCTCATATATCATGCATGTATTCGATGATAGTCTTGTTCCTACGAGCTTCGGCTCTTGTTGCTTAACAACATTTCAGGTGATAGCTGGAAGAAAAGAATGAATCGTGATGACAGTCGTTGGACCCTTGGCGTAGTTTGTGAGATTATACTTTCTCTTTGGATAGTTAAAATAGAGAAACAGAAACGTATGGATGTAATTCTTATTTATTAGAATATTGTAATTGAGGGTCATAATACCCGTGTTGTAAAGCCTTAGGGCCATGAGCTCATATTGTGCATGCATGTGAGGACGTTTATAGTTGATTTGGTAAGTTGTAATGATAAATTTTTTAATAAAGTTTGAATCTCAACTTTTTATGGAATGGATAATTGTTTTAAGCTTTTATGAAGGTTTAAAATCTTGTTTTAAGAGTTTGAATTCATGTTACAAGAAGAAGAGGAAATGGTTGTTACTCTCGGCATTAGAAAATTTTTCATGATTTTGGGAAAAGAGGTCTCGGGTACCTGACCACTCGAGCGGTCAGGAGTCCGCTCGAGCGGGGTTCATTGGGTGTGTTCGTTGATGAATGTCTGATTCACGTGTTTTCAAATGGAGTTTTGGATATGAATGGAGCATTTAAAGGCATAATGAAAAGAAAGGGTTTTCATATCGGGTTGGCTTTTAAGATATATATTCAACTTATATTAAAACATGACAGGGGCACTACAAATGGTATCAGAGCTATAGGTTAGAATACCTAGGAACCATGGGAATGGTTCATCCGTTACATGAGAGCTTGCATTGATGTGTGACATTCATGTATTGGCGTGCTAGCATGAAATTTCATTTGGATATTTGACATTTGCATGCTACGTGATGTTTGTGCGTTGAGGTTGGATCTTTGGGATGATGTATCTTGCCTTTGGGCGTCCGGTCGACTAGTGTGGGGTTCATGTTAGAAAGGCGTTTGGCCGACGTCAAAGGCGTTTGACCGACGTCCATTCTAGCGGAAAATCCAAATGAGTTACCCGGATTGATATGTCTCTCCTAAGGATTTTTCTCGATATGTGAAAATGTGATTATGTGTTGGTGTGATAAGACTAGGTGTTAAGCAGTATGTAGCTCTAGATGGTTAAGTTGAGTTTAACCTGGTTGGGTGTTGTGATGTTCTTATAATAAGAGTTATCCTTATGGGATTATGACAATTTATAGTTAAAGATTATGGTATAAGTTGTGGATGTGTAAATCGGTGATTAGTGAATGTGGTGTGATTATGGTGAGTGTAAGCTTGTGAGATAAGCATTGATTGTTTGGAATGTGTTGTACCCATGTGGGTTGAGGGTGATCGTAGTTAGTTTCTTATTGTGCGTTACGTTATCTGTGGTTTGACGAATAGATATGAAAAAGTGTTCGAAACCTCTTGGAAGTTGTTTACTGTGATTGGGTATAAGATGTGGTTATGGGCGTGTTGAGGAATATGTATGTCATGAGTCGTGCTATGTCGTGAGCCGTACTGTGTCATGAGCTGTGTACCCCGAGATTGGGTATGGACGGGAGTATAGTGGATGGGAGCGTAATAATCACCAGCCCAAGGTGGATTAGAGAGCCTGAGCTTAGATAGTGTTGGAGAATGTTCCTTCCCTTATGGGGTGTTATTGGTAGCCACAGTTGTACTTGTGGTTTGAAGGTCTGTGTGATGACCTTTTTGTTTATCTCGTGGCATGGTGCCAAGCCGTGTTCCTTGATAGAAGTTAGAGATCGCATGAGGAATGAATATATGAGTTAGAGATGTTGTCGACAGGTTGGTTATCGAATGATACGTATGTACATATGATGAGATGTATGTCGGAGACAGTTGTGATTTACTGTGTAATCATTTCAGGTCATTTGGGAAATTTTGTGGAGTAGAACTTTGTGGCTTGAATGCTTGAGAAACTACATGTAGTGCAAGGTGTTTTGTAGGTGTAAGTGTGGGAGGCTGGTAGAGCCTGAGATGAATGTTATTAACATAGTTGGGTTGGTCATCTTAGGATGACGTGTCAGTGGAAGGAGACCCCTTGAGTGGATAATGTTAGTGGTTGTGACTTGGCATAAGGTCTAGGGATGATAGTGCCACTTGACCTGGAATTGGGAGGTGAAGTCTGTTTAGTTTCGGTTGTGGATAGTCTTTTTTCATGTTTGGATAGCTGTGTGCCTAGATGAAGTTACGGTGTGAGTGGTTTCAAATATTTTGCGAGACGATGAACCGCTTTAGTGTTTCTTCCCTACAAGTGCCACATGCATGATATCAGAGAGCCTGTGGTAAGTGTTAATGGTGTGGTAGATTTAGTTGCTTAATTGATATGTCTTGAATGTAGTGTTCCTTGAGGAAATGGAAATTATTTATGATTGAATCTACTGTTTAGAGATGGTTGTGTTGTCTTGCCCTTGGAAATAAAATGTGAAGTGGTAGAATTCAACAATGTACCTTAATGGCTTAAGTGGTCTGGAGTTGGTGAGTGAAAGTCACGAGTTTGAAGGGGTGTGTAACTATTCTTATGCACGGGTTGCAGAAGTGCGGATGATGTTCTTATAATCATAAGGAGTTATGGATAATTTCGAGCGAAAGGTTTTGATTTCGACCATATCTGATTGAGTGCTTTACACTTTCCTTTGTGGATGAATTTGAGTCGTGAGCCCTATACGGTAATGAGGCAGTTGTTTATCCATTAAGAGTTATGTTATTGTAGCATAGTCTTGTAAAGAGAATCCTTAGGACAATGTGAATGGATAATGCTATGTCTTTCTGGATACCCAGTGGTGGGCTTAGAGACACGTGAGACGGGTCACTAGAAGGTACAGACGTTAAGAGTAATCGAAGAGTGTGAACGGGATTTGAACCTGAGAACTAAGTAGGACAAGTGGTATGATTGTTGTGATCAGGGCCGACGACATTTGCGCGATGGTGGTTGATGGTAACATGAGAACAAAGGGATAGTATTTTCTTGAACGTACTTGGAATATGATGGCATTGAGTGAGGACATCTGGACGACTTCTTTTCTCTGGGCGCAGAAGGAGCTGTTTTGTGGGCGGCTGTTGTTTGTGAGCTTATACCTCTGCAATCGAATGATTATAGGATTGATTCCTCATAATTTCCTGGTGAAGAGTTGTTTGTTCTGCTTTATGAGCGTAAGTGTTTGGATCATGTCCTTTAAGATATCAGGTTGATGAGCCTGGAGTGTTTATCCATCATTAACAAGAGAATCAACATTGAGACCTAGAACTTCTGTGTGTTGAGGTTAGATGAAGATCGATTGATAGACGCATAAAATGGGTGTTCTAGTTTGTGCGGGAACGTTGTTATCCTTGGTTCTTAAAGGTAGTCAATGTGATCTGTGCTGAGCTTCTTGTGATTGTGTTGTTCACCGAGTATGGTTTTGATTATTCGTCCTGAGTTCTAGTTCGTGTTTTGTTGATGTGGAAGTTGCTCGATTTGCTCAGAGTTGAGAGTATCAAGATAATGGAATAAATGTGTGAGTCGCAAGAAACTTGGTATTGAAGAGACATCATCGGTGTGATTTGTTTGAGTTAACAGGATTTCCAGATTTAGGAATGAAATGATCTTATTTGTATGGAAGAAAATTAGATTTTTGGTGCTTAAGTTCGATTGATGAGTAGCTTGGGCAGTGTAATGTGATAAGTTGGTGTTGATGTGTTGAAGAGATAAGTGTATGAGCACGGATGTTAAAAGAGTAAGAGAATGGTGTGCGAATTGAGTAGCGTGGTTCCTTCATGGTACGTCATGAGTGGACAGAATGTCTGGGAGAGTTACGTCTAAGATGAAACTGTTTAAAGCAAGAGGCGGATCTTGAATGGTTGCAGGACGGGAAATATATGAATAGGTTAAATGGCATTGGTAAGTGATCAGAGAATCACGTGTTGGTACTATCAGATAGAGGATTGTTATATATGGGATGTGGATACGAAAACAAGGTGTGAGCATACATACGGGTGTGGGTGGACAGCGTAACTAGTAGTTATCTAGAACTAAGCAACCGATTAAGTATGAGATGTTGTAAATTTGAAAGGGAAATATACGCAGTATGGGTAAAGATAATTGTTGTATGGGATTCATTATAAGGGTGAGAAATTGACTGAGAGTCAGTGGTTTAATGGTGAAATGTGGGCTTACGGATGTATTTGATGATGTGGTGTAGGACGTGGTCAAATTCGGGTAAAGAAGAGTGTGCAAGTGGGAAATTGTGTTTGTATTATGTTAATGACCCAAGTAACTTAGAAAGAGTTCGCGTAATCGTGGGGATCCGAATAGTGTGATGCTGGAATGATAACCTCAATTGTTTGGAACTTTGGATATGGCGATAATATGATACCTGGTGTTTTCGTGACATGAGGAGTTGTGGTCTGTGAGCAAGAAAGCGGTAGAGGATTGATAGGGGTGGAGGTTTATGCCGGATATTTTACATGTGTTCCTTGAAATTTTGGATGATCTACGTGAATTTCTTTCTTTGAAGCTGAATGTTCATTGTTTCTGCTTGGGTATGAGCATCTTATCTGTATGAGTGATAATATTCCTGGTATATGTGGGAGGATGAAGTAGTATCGAGTTTTGTATTTGATAGTCAACTGCGAAGGCTTGAATAAATATAAGTATGTGTGATGTTGAAGTCTGGTGATGTGTATTGGTTCTTATGAGAATAATCCTCCGTGTGTATTTTGGTATGAAAATGAAAGTTTGCAATCGTTACAAATAGGTGTGGAGCTATTGAAGCCAGTACGGATTCTGGATTAGTTTTTTGCAACATGCGTAATCGATTGGGTTGGTCGTATATGAGGTGGGTTGCGTTATAATGCTTCGGTGACGTGAGTTGGATCTCGGTTCAACAATGTTAAAGTAACCCGTGTGTCAATGGAATGGGTGTCGTTGATTACCAATGACCAGTCAGCTGATTTAAGTCCCAGTACTGAATTTCGAGGACGAAATTTCCTAAGTGGGGGAGATTGTAGCGGTTCGGACCCTTGTTATTTTTGAAATATTAATACAAACAGATGTGTTGTGCCCAGTAGAGATATTTAGAAGTGCAAATTGTGCATGAAAATTTATTTTGGGTTTTATGCGTTCATTCATGATGGTTAAGGGTGAAATTACGCAAAAAGAACGTGGTTGGATGACATATTGTGGATGTATGGTTCAGTGCAGCTTTAGTTAGGTTAGTCTCCCAGCGTTGACCGCTCGAGCGGTGGGGATCCCGCTCGAGCGGAGAGGTGGCCAAGAGGTTGTCTGGATGGGGACCGCTCGAGCGGTGGGGGTCCGCTCGAGCGAACTGTCGCGGATCTGGTGTTTTTATAAGGCTATGTGGGGCTTTTTCCTTCCATTCTTTCCATCTCTCTCTCTCTCTCTCTAGAGTGTGAGCAAGGGTTAGGGCTTGAGTTTGAGAGTTGTTTGGAGTCTCTTTGAGTGAGTTTTCTTGGCTTTCTCTCGGTGGCTCAAGTGTTGGAGACCCAAGCTTGGCGTTGGAGAAGTTTTTCTCACCGTGCGGTTGAAGATTCTCATGGATGGAGCTTGTTTGAGGCTTTCTCTTGTGGATCTAGCGTCCCTAAGGTAGGATCTAAGACTTTCTTGGAACACTTTTGTGATATGTGTTGTGTTTTCCTAATTCGTGAACACAAAAGCATGAAATATATGATTTCAAAGCCCTAAATTGAAATTTAATGATAATGAGAGTTTAAATTTGAATCTATGAGAGATTTAAAATGCTTCTATCTTGACAATGTCGTTTATTGGGAATAAATGTCAAAATGAGAAACTAGGGTTTGGGAGTTGAGCTAATATTATGAAAATTGGGGGTTTTGGGTTTAAAGGATCGATGCGATGAAATTGATGAAATTGTTGATAGAATTGAGAATTTTCATGACCTATTGTAACTTCCTTTCATAAATCTAAGAGATACATGTGGGTGTAAAGCATATATTGTGGGTTTTATTGAATAAAACTAATTTTTGAGAATTTGGAATTAATGCAAGTTGTTAATTTGGATTTGAATTCTAAAATAACGAAATTGTGAATGATGGAAATATATAATGATGTGGGTTTGGCGAGAGGAACCTATAGGGTTGGACTCGCGTGTGTATATGAGATGGGTTTAGTGAGAGGAACCTTTGGGGTTGGACTCACATGTGTGTGTTATTTTATGATATGATAAAAAGGACCGGTTTCTGAATTATTTAAGGTTGGGCATGAGTTGCTCCTCGGTGAAAGACCGAAAAAACTACAAAAATTGGGTTCTCTGCCCGCCGACTAGCAACTGGGAAAGGACGTATTCGGGTTCTCTGCCGGCTGGCTAATGATCGGGAAAGGACATTATTGGGTTCTCTGCCCACCAGTTGGTAAACCGGGAAGAGATGAGTCATGTCAGGGTATAGCATGTTCCGTTGCTTCATGGGGTCTGTGTGGCCGGGTTTAGTGTGACGTTACGGGGGTCTATACACTCGTCCTTGGCGTAGTTTGTGGTATTATACTTTCTCTTTGGATAGTTAAATTGGAGAAACAGAATTGTATGGATGTAATACTTATTTATTGGAATATTGTAATTGAGGGTTAGAATACCCGTTTTGTAAAGCCTTAGGCCCATGAGCTCATGTTATGCATGCATGTGAGGACGTTTATAGTTGATTTGGTAAGTTGTAATGATAAATTTTTTAATAAAGTTTGAATCTCAACTTTTTACGTAATGGATAATTGTTTTAAGCTTTTATGAAGGTTTAAAATCTTGTTTGAAGAGTTTGAATTCATGTTTCAAGAAGGAGAGGAAATGGTCGTTACTCTCAGCATTAGAAAAAATTTCATGGTTTTGGGAGAAGAGGTCTCGGGTACCTGACCGCTCGAACGGTCAGGTGTCCGCTCGAGCGGGGTTCGCTGGGTGTGTTCGTTGATGAATGTCTGATTCAAGTGTTTTCAAATGGAGTTTTGGATATGAATGGAGCATTTAAAGGCATAATTGAAAAGAAAGGGTTTTCATATCAGGTTGGCTTTTAAGATATATATTCAAATTATATTAAAACAGGACAGGGGCATTACAAATGGTATTAGAGCTATAGGTTAGAATACCTAAGAACCGTGGGAATGGTTCATCCGTTACGTGAGAGCTTGCATTGATGTGTGACATTTATGTATTAGCATGCTAGCATGAAATTTCTTTTGCATTTTGATATTTTCATGCTATGTGATGTTTGTGCATTGAGGTTGGATCTTTGGGATGACGTATCTTGATTTTGGGTGTCCGATCGACTAGTTTGGGGTTCATATTAGAAAGGCGTTTGGCCGACGTCCATTCTAGCGGAAAATCCAAACGAGTTACCCGGATTGATATGTCTCTCTTAGGGATTTTCCTCAGTATGTGAAAATGTGATTATGTGTTGGTGTGATAGGACTAGGTATTGAGCAGTATGTAGCTCTAGATGGTTAAGTTGAGTTTAACCTGGTTGGGTGTTGTGATGTTCTTATGAAAAGAGTTATCCTTGAGGGATTATGACAATTTATAGTCAAAGATTGTGGTATAAGTTGTGGAGGTGTAAATCGGTGATTAGTGATTGTGGTGTGATTATGGTGAGTGTAAGCTTCTGAGATGAGCATTGATTGTTTGGGATGTGTTGTACCCATGTGGGTTGAGTTGCTTATTGTGCATTACATTATCTATGGTTTCACGAATAGATATGAAAAAGTGTTCGAAACCTCTTGGAAGTTGTTTACTATAATTGGGTATAAGATGTGGTTATGGGCGTGTTGAGGATTATATACGTCATGAGTCGTGCTATGTCGTGAGCCGTACTGTGTCATGGGCCATGTACCCCGAGATTAGGTATGGACGGGAGCATTGTGGACGGGAGCGTAATAATCACCAGCCCAAGGTGGACGGGAGCATACTGGCCACTGTTCATAATGCGTATATCATTCGTTGTCTTAGATCTTCATACTTAGATTTCTACTCAAACACATTAACTATTGTTTACTCCTTCACATCCCAACGATATATCGCACATGTCCACCATACCCTCATTGGTTAACCGCCTTAGACAACACCACACATACTCGCATCACTGTACGACATCTCATCATAGGGTCGCGTCATATCACTCAATTCTCAACAGGTAGGTAACAACCAAATGAGTAGGCAAAAACCACACCACAATCTCGAACTCGTGACCCACAAAATGTTCAGTCGAGAACACCCGTCTCTTGTGTCACCATACAAGCACCACCGGCACACCATCATCCGAACAAGATAGTAACCATACACAACACGAACAAAAAGGGCCTCGCCTACCAACTATAGACCAAACAGCACCAACCTATCCCTCGCCTCTAAGGGTAAGATAACCCCACCATCTCTAAATCTTACGCCATGTCACATACTACCAACATCATCCCCTCATGGGACCTCCTCATACCAACACGTCATCCAGAGACGACCGAGTTAGCTATACCAACAACATCTATACCATGCCCCACGAACTTCACACACTCACCTTCTTACCAAACACTATGTATTCTGCATAATCCCTTACTCTTGAGAACGACGACCCAAGTCACAAAACTCTTCTCCGTGAAACTTCCTAAACAACCTCGAATCTTCATTCATCACATCACAATTACTATCTATATACATCTCCTCTTGCGTACACATACATCACTTGATAACCAACCCATTGATAACATCTTCTATTCACACATGCTTTTCACATACGCTTTCAACTTTTTATTATGAAACACATCTTAGCACCACGCCATAAGGAAAACACAAGGCTCATCAATATGACCTTCAAAATCTCAAGATGCCACGGTGGTTACCAATAACACCCCTCAGGGTAAGGGACATCCCCTAACACTACCTAAGCCCAAACTTTCTAACACTCTTTATGCTGGAGATTCTTATGCTCCCGTCCACTATGTTCCCATCCACTATGCTCCCATCCATACCTAATCTCAGGGTACACATCTCATGACATAGCATGGCTCATGACATAGTACGGCTCATGGTAAACATAATCCTCAACGAGCCTAAAACCACACCTCATATCCATCCATAACCAATAACCTCCAAGGGGTTTCAAACAATTTACCAGACTTGTTCGTCAAACCACTGGTAGTTCAACACATAACGAACAACTAACTACGGTCACCCTTGACTCACATGGATACAACATACTCTGAATAGTCATTTATCAGCTCTTGAGCTTACACCCATCATAATTACCAACCACCGAGTCGCACTTTCACAACCTACACCACCATCAAAACCAAGACTCACCTTAGCCCTACGGGCATAACCTTTACAACAAGAGCATCATAACACCCCACTAGATTAAACTCAACTTAACCTCTTAGTGTCAAGCTATACATTACCTAGCACCTAGTCACATCGCATCAACACATATTCACATACTGAGGGAAAGCCCCAAAGCAACGCGACAATCCGGGTAACTAATTCAGATTTCTCATAGAAAGAGCGTCGGCCAAACGCTTTTCTATTTTGAACCCCAAAATAGTTGATCGGACGCCAAATGGCATGCCACATCACCCTAAGACTTAACCCTCCAAGCTCACATAAACACAAAACACGCGGAACACAATTAAATCGCAAACCCATACAAGCACACAACTCATGTCGTGTAGTGGTGCCTAACCTTGTCAAACAGGTCACATACTATGGTCATGGTTACGGCCCATGGCTCCTAGGTATTCGAACTTAGAGCTCAGATACCATTTGTCACGCCCCGATACCCTGGGAACCCGTGAACCAACCCCAAACCGTTCCTCCTAAGGGTCACCAATTATAAAAAAAATACTTTTATTTAAACAACTATATTCTCACATAGATCAAAGTTGAAATCTCAAAAGTTCATTTACAATCATAATATCTTTAATTACAATACTCCATTCTGGTTCGTATACATTCATATTGCAAAAATATAAACAAACGCAAAATTTTCCTTCTAGTCTTTCTCAAAGCATCCCTTGCCCTGGTGTCGTCCCTGGTCCTTTGAACCTGAAATGGTTTGGTAAATATACATGAGCCGAAACTCGTAGGATATAGATTAACTCATAGGTGATGCATGATTTGTGAGGTGTGATAGGTGCAACCGAAGTAAAATGCAATTTTTCACAAGGTTATTATTCCTTCACACACACTCTCACGCACGCCAGTTTGTTCCCTTTTATCCTTTCATCATTCCATTATTCGATTTTCACAAAAAAAATTTGTGTCACATTTTATAATTCGATTTATCACAAAACCGTATTATAATTAATGAACCGGTATCGGGCGCAACTTATAGAAACCTCTCCCTATTCCCCCAATAGACTACGCGAAGCCATTGGGTAATAGACAGTTCTATAACTCACCACGATACAACACCATGTTTCAGGGGCTAACCCGTGGACACGTGGTCCCCATCTTGCGCAAGTTTTCGGTCTTTTATCGCGGACCCGCCAAGCTAACTTAATCCACATCAATCCATACGGTTCATTATTTGTTTATTTTCACAAAAATTCGGGGGTCCAGCCCACAATTGGTTCCTCTCCCCATCATTTTTACACATTGTCATTTCAATCCCAATTTCAACTTTTCCATTTCACTTTCAAATCAAGTCTTATTTTAACATTCCATTATTTCTTTCAATTCAAATGCCATCATAAATTTCAACACTTAGTTTCTCATAATCACCTTCCAAATATCAGCTCCATGATATGCCAACGCATAATTAACTCACACATGATCATGTCATTTGAAACAAACGGAATGCACCCATCATATACATATACATATATATACAAGTTAAAATCCATGTTTTCTTTCTAAAACATAAACTCTTAAATGATAACTATGTCACTACATAGTTCACAATTTTCCACACCCATACTCGCTCTCAAGACCTTAGTCACATATTAAAACCCATTTTTCTTGCAAACACCGCCAGTCGGTATGATTCTAGCATCCTAACCCAAGTGTAGTGAGGTAGGTAAAACCATAACCCAAGGGATAAGAAATTAGATAAAAAGGTTTAATATTGAAGAAAATATCCTTTTTAAAAGCATTTGGCCAAAAACGGGTAAAAAATGGTTAAGAAAATTTGATATACCCTCACTATTTGAATCATAACTTTTTTTAAAAAGAGAATTTTTTTGTGAGAGTAGTCTTGTTGGAAAGAGTACTTTCGGGGCTTCGATTTGAGTACAAGAACGACCCAATTTGGAGTACGGATGGGGGAGATATAATCGAACAAAGTTGACCCTGCGCAGTGAGTTCGCTCGAACGGACGTCGAGCGCTCGAGCGCCCAACTCTCTGCCAGTTGAGTGCTCGAGCGGACAGGGCTCCGCTCGAGCGCGCTGTCGCCCGAGAAAAACCAGGATTTGCCCCTGTTTTGATTTACAAACCCCAAAATGCATTCTCTTCACAATTATACTTCAAATTTATGTTTTTTAACTCAAAACTTTGGATTTAAAGTTTCACAAACTCTCTTTTGTATCACAATTCTTCAACCAATCAAGGTAAATCACTTCTCAAACCACCCAATTTCATATAACCCAACTATACTCACACACATCTATCAAATATTCAAATCTCATATGAAATCAACTTGATTTTTATGTATGTAAGCAATATATCAACCCAAATCAACGAAAACGTATGAGAGAATCTAGATCCTACCTCGAATTTGCTCAAAAGCTTGAAATTTCTCCAAGTTCTTCCTTCTAGGGTTTTGATGTTGAGAGATCTTGACTCCTTAGTGCTTTATCTTCCACCTCATTGCTTCAAAGCTTCATTTCCATCCTCGATTGCACTCAATCTAGCTTCAAAACTTCAATTTGGGTGATGGAGGGTTAGGGTTTCACAAGGTTCTTGGCTTTCTCTCTCAAGAGAAGGAGGAGGGAAGAAGAAGAGGGGAGGAGGAGAAGAAATAAAGAAAAACGTGAATGGGTATTTGCCTCATGTGTCTGATGTATATGCATATATATACGCCCCACCCTAAATCTCTCCAATGTTCGAGAATACTCTAAACTTCTTCCGATAGTCCGCTTGAGCGGACCCCCACTGCTCAAGCGGTGACCCTTGAAGCGGAATTCTGTGAATTTTTTTAAATTTCATCTTAAATCTCCAACTTTGCTCTGCTTTAAATATTTGAATTTCTCCATTAGCTTAGCCATATCAAAACCATTCATCACTATGTATCTCCATTTCATTTTTACATTCCGTTAAGTTAATCGTTAATGAGCAAAACTTTATGGCACCAATGCCCAAATTTATTTTCTTCTCCTCTTACTGAAAATATAAAAGAATAAAATAGACAGGTGCCAGGTCCTTACAACCTTCCCCCTTTGGGAATTTCATCCCCGAAATTCGTCTCAGGTTACACCAACTGTCCTTTAATCTTAATATCACTTTTTCACACTTCTCTAGTCGTTCGATCTACATAACGCCTTTCTTAGTCCACAATCTTGATCATTATTTCAAAATAATATGACTCACAGATGCTAACACGCCTCTTATCCAAAAGTGCAAGACTACCATTAGGCCTAACTTCTGAAGACTAATATTTCACAAATATTAGAAGTATTCATGTTCATCGAATCGTACTCTTTCGGGCTAGACAAATCTAAAACGATTTGTCGTTTAACACAATGTCAATTCTTACACGAAATTCACACCAAAGCTGGGGTCAACCATTCCATTGTCGATTACCGACTATACCTCCATGACCACCATCTTACGTCACATGCACGCTCTCGAAGGATAAACATCCTTAAACATAGCGCTATGCATCGTAGGTTTAACCATCACTGAGACTCTCCTGACTTGTTGAATCACAGTAAATTCCACAGCTGTATTCTAATGTAAACCGAGGACTTCTCCTTCAACCCAAACGCATGTTCCTGAAACTCAAACATTCTTCACAAGGGTTTCACGTGTTACCCTAAAATTACCCATGCCCTTATGGCTAACTAACCACCACAAACTTAAAATCATATCAATACCTACACGGCATCACTCTAGTCCTTACAACAACGAAAATGTATGAGAGAATCTGGATCTTACCTCGGATTTGCTCAAAAGCTTGAAATTTCTCAAAGTTCTTCCTTCTAGGGTTTTCATGTTGAGAGATCTTGACTCCTTACTGCTTTATCTTCCACCTCCTTGCTCCAAAACTTGATTTCCATCCTCGATTGCACTCCATCTAGCTTCAAAACTTCAATTTGGGTGAGGGAGGGTTAGGGTTTCACAAGATTCTTGGCTTTCTCTCTCAAAAGAAGGAGGAGGGAAGAGAAGAGGGAAGGAGGAGAAGAAATAAAGGAAAGCGTGAATGGGTTTTTGCCTCATGTGTTTGATGTATATGTATATATATACACCCCACCCCAAATCTCTCCAATGTTCGTGAATACTCTAAACTTCTCTCGATAGTCTGCTCGAGCGGTGACCCCTGAAGCAAAATTCTGTGAATTTTTTTAAATTTCAACTTAAACCTCCAACTTTGCTCTCCTTTAAATATTTAAATTTCTCCATTAGCTTAGCCATATCAAAACCATTTATCACCATGTATCTCCATTTTGTTTTCACATTCCGTTAAGTTAATCGTTAACGAGCAAAACTTTATGGCACCCATGCCCAAATTTATTTTCTTCTCCTCTTACTGAAAATATAAAAGAATAAAATAGATAGGTGCCAGGTCCTTACATTTTAATCATCAAAAGAGGTAAGTAAATTCCCTAAAACCTTCTAATATTCTCTTATGAAATAGCTCTCAATCCATCTCTATAATCAACCCTAAGAATAAGAAACAAAGATTAACTCAAAAAGGTGTCAAATGAGTAGACTGTGGACTGTTTGTGTAAGATTAAGCCTTACTTGTGCTTGCATGTGAATATTCTAGAGTTTTATGTCTTGAATATGTTCTGGAGTTTTGGCTTGTATGACCATATGACATGCATGCAAAGAAAATACGTAAAAAATGAACACAACTTGAGCTAAGCTATCAAAACCCTAGATAACCTGATATTTTGGACTTATCAACATTATGCCACAAACTTTAAAATATCAAAACTAATTTTAGAAATATGATCTAAATGTGATTTTTATATCCAGACTTAGATTTGTAAGTTCTCTTACATACAAAATTGGTTTCAAGTGATTTCGTTTGGTAGAACTCCATATGTTCCATTTTTGCCAAATCATGTCAGATCTTGACCACTCTGAGTTGTAGACCTAAAAACCCTAAGTTAGAGTGAGAACTGAGATCGGGTCAAAACATAAAACTTGTAGAGGACCTGTTTAGCTTACTATTAACTAAACATGTGCCAAAAATAGGAAGTCTTGATAGATAAAAATTCTTTTCAAAGTCACTGTTGAGATTTAGTGACTGATAGAGCTCTCTATCACATCTTTGTGTGAGACCAATACCCTAAGTGTTTAATAGCCAAATCCAAAAGTGGTAAACATGAAGAATGTATCTAACATATTAAACTAATTACTAAGGAAAAATCAGCCCAAAATACTCTCGGATGGTATCCCAAAGGTTTTGAGTATTCTCTGTTAAAAACCTATTCTACAGACCCTTTTTAGGCTGACTGAACCATTTTATAAATTTACCAAAAACACCTATTTGTTCCCAACAACTTATCCTAGCACAAAACACGAAACTTGTAGGAGACACCTTAAACTAAAACCTCACAAAAAAATTAGACCTATAGCCCTTGAATTGTTGCCTCAAAATTGAGACCAACAGAGGCCCAATTTTTGCACTTTTCGTTGTAAAAGTGCTGAATGATTTTCACTTAATCAAAATAAATTACCCTTTTTGCCCTAGGATCTTGTAACGACCCTACTCGGACCCTAGTATTAGTGATGAATAGTTCACACAACTATAGAGCACGGACGAAATTCAAAACCCTAACTCGAATCGAAAATCCTAAGTTCGGCCTGAAAATCCCCAATAAGGTCCAAAATTCAAGCAACAAAACCTTAACACTCTGAGAGTCTCTCAACATTCTAAATTAAGTAAATATCATGAAATAATGAGTTAAAATAAAAAAAAATCCTTATAAATAAGGTAAAATGACCATTTTGCCCCTAGTACAGGAAGAAGTCTTAAAAATCTAAAATTTGATACATGGATTCCTTAAATTAAGGATTTAAATACAATTAAGTAGAAAAAGACAAAATAACATCAAAAATGACAAAATTACCCCTTAGTGGCCGACCACCTTGGGAAGAGTGCCAAAAAGTAGCTTTTTGCGTTCTTTTTATATTAAAATGATGAGAAATGTATTAAATTAAGTATTATGATGATCCAATAATTGTTAAACAAGTAATATACATAATAATATAGGGTTATAGATCAACAAAAGTAAACAACTTATTATTGAAGTTCATACACAACAAAAAAAGTTAAAAAGTCATATATTGCCAAAATAGCTTAATTTACTTTAAAGGACTATATCTATTTAATTAATTGTTATGAAAACTATGATAATACATGGGAATACTATATTTATCATTAAGATACTAAAATAATAGGTCTCAGTAGAAAAAGACACCAAAAATATACATCAAATTAATTTTTAATGCATTTTCTTGCACAATGGGGCACGCAAACTGATGCAAAATCCCTTGATTGATGTGGGCTCAGGTTTTTATCCCCAAAACAACCTCCTAGCTGTATTTACCTTCCCCATATCTGATGTATATGCCTCAAAACTTGCACCATGTCAACTCATATCAATTCAACCCATGTGAAGTGGAAGAGGAAAAGAAAAAAAATGTCTTTTGTGGTACTTTTTGTTCCCCCATGTCCCCTAGCTCTTGCCTATATAAAGGAATCCAAACACCCTCTTCTGTACATAAAATTTTCATGCAAGAGAGGGAGAGAAACCAGACCTCTTCCCCTTGAGTGTTCATGTGAGTTTGAGGGAGAAAGAAGGAAGAAGGGAGCTAAGAAATCAATAGGTGTTTTCCTAAAGCTAAGTCCTTCCATACGTCCATCCCTTGAGCCCTCAAACAAGTAAGTAAAACCTTTAAACCTTATGTCCAATATCCCTCAAAATATCTCCGAACACATCCCTTTAAACACTCTAAGAATCGAGAACCGAAATCAAACTAAAAATGCGTTGTTGTTCGAAATTTGGGGCTGTTATGTTTATGGGTGATATGAGATGTTGTTGTATGTTGTTATCTTTGAGTTTAATGACTTATAAGTGTGTTGGAGCCTTGATATTAATGTCTAAAATACAAGCATGCAAAGAAATGGAACAAAAACTTGACATGACATAAGTAGAAGACTTGGACCCTAAAAGACTTGATTTTTGAGAACATAGATGTTTCTGCCTTGAATTTTGGAATGCCATAACTCAATGTAGAAAATTGATCTAAGCATGTTCGTTATGTCCACATCTAGCTTTTTATGTTACCTTTCATCCAAAGTTGGTTTCAACTCATTTTCATAAGTTGAACTCAAGATATTGCAATTTTACCAAAATGTGTCAATTTCTGACCAATCAACACTACTGACTTGGAAACCCTAGTTTAAAGTGAGATATGAACTTTGGTCAAAACATAAAAATTGTAGATAACATGTATATCTATCTACCCCTTTTAAAGTATCTATTGAGTTTCTACCCTCAAGGGACACTTCTATCACATATTTTTGTGTTGCCCAAAACTCCTATTTTTAGTGACCTATTCCAAAAGTAGTCTACATGAATATTGTAGCTAACATATTGAAGTAATTTTTGCCCAAAAATTAGATCTTAAATTCTCAGGATGATACTCCAAAACCGTTTCAAACCCTCTGTCCAAAATCGGCTATGTTGAGTTTTGGTGGCTAACAGAACCTATTTTCTAAAATGGCCAAAAAGTCTAACATGTTCCAAATAACTACCCTTAGCTCTAAACATGAAACTTGTAAGAGACATGTTGAAATAGAACATACACAAAAATGGACTCATTTGGACTTAATTGGATACTCTAAAACCGAAACCAACAAAAGCATATATTTGGTAAAATCTTGAAGAAAGTGCTAAACTGTTTTTACTTAGGATGTTATGTTCACCCTTTTGCCTTAGGTTTTGGCCTTGTTGTTAAACATGAGAGTTGTAGAAAATATTTTTATCTAAATTGTGTTTAAAAATCATAACTTGATTCCAAGTCTAGATGCCCCAAAACCTCGTCGCCTCTTTTAATTTAATACTTCATTTTTTGCCTTAAAAGTTGTTAAGCGTGATTGAGTACCCTTTTCTATGAGACCTGCGTTTTTGTATGATGATCGATTTGAATTAATTGATTAGTGTTTCTAAGTGAATGTATTATGGTTTAGAACTCATGCTAATGTTTGAATCATATCTTAAGAATTGTAACTTGTGCTTCACATACTTGTACCTTATACTTTGCGAATTATACCATGAACCTTACCATACTAGTTGATGCCATATTATAAATTGTTGCACTTGAGATCAATGGTACACATTATGAGCATTGTCACTTGCATCCTGGTATACTGGAGTCCATCTTTGCAAACCGTTGTTGGGATGGGCTACATTGAGATTGTCGTTCTTGATTTTAAGTCTACGGCGTCCCTAGTTTCCATTTTCGAAAATATTTTGGGATGAATTCCCCTTATACACCCTAGGTACGTCTCCGGTGTTACAAATTTAGTTTATACACCCTGAGTGCATCCCCAGTATTTGAAATGGTTTATGGATATTGTTAGGCACCATGGGTTCGTCGCTAGCACTTTGGTTTGGATGCCTATTTGATTCTGTCGCTCCTTGAGTTATCGTTATTTTATAGAAGTGGTGTCGATGCGGGTAAATTGGGTAATTTTAGAGAGAGCCTAATTCGGAGGGCCTAATCCCACAACGGTGGTAATTTCAGAGAATAGCCCAATTATGGCAGACCTAAACCGCATTGCCACAATGTTTTGAAGGGTAATTTCAGAGAATTGCCTAATTCGGCGAACCTAATCCCACTGCAGTGGTAACTTTGGATAAGAGCCCAATTATGGAGGTCCTAAATCCCTTTTCTTGGTACTTTGTATAATGTGAAATGTCTCTTGAATTTTCCTAATTATCACTTAGACTTTGGGTTGATGCCAAACGAGCAATCTTGTTCCAAAGGTAGGTTTTATGCGCATATAATTTGACTAGAGGATTTGGAATAAGGATGTAACTGGCCACCCCATGCCATTTTCATTGAGTAAAACGACTGAAGCATGTAGCCAAGGCGAGCATTTACCTTTCGCAACAAGGCAAGGATAGGTTTGGTGATCAATTACCCGTGAAAGTCTACTCTGGTGATTCTCGGTGTGGAATCCCTATTATAATTTGAGTGCATGTTGAGTTGGGCATTTGTATTTCATACATGACATCCCATATATGCATGCTTATTGACTTATCTACTATCCTATCATAAATTTGTCTATCTCCTTAACTATAAACTGTACTGGATGTTATATGGTATGTGTTGTGGTGAATTTTGTACCGTGAGATTAGTTAGAAGATTAGAGTATTTTGCTTTTGAGCCTTGGCTCATGGCATTCGTGCCACAACTGAGGAGAAATTCTTGGAAGAAGTCATCCCAGAGGGATAAGAAGAGTTTGAAGAACATGGTGAGTTCCAAGAGCACAGGGATCCCGCTGATGCTTTCTGAGGAGTTGAGACCTCCGCATTTGTTCTTATATTTAGTTCTCCCGTGCTTAGTGTAATTTTTGAAATTTCGTGGTGAATTGTAATAGTTATGTACTTTTGAACGATTCAGAACTCCTTTATGATGTAATAACTAACGTATGTAAATATGAATGAATGGCTAGAATATCCCTTTATTTATATTTATGTATGTCCCAATGTGCCCGGAGAACGGGTTGCCACAGCTGGTATCAGAGCCCAGGTTTAGTGAACCTTCAGGCCTTGGGTTATGGGAAACCATGCATTCTGTCACGTTGGAGCTCTATAGAATGCGTTGTATTAATTATTATTATCATCTATACATTATAAGAACTAAAATCTGATGCGTCGAAGTCCTATAGTAAGTCGCGTTATGACGATACAAGTTCGGGAACAGTAAGGAATCTACATGCAAAAGACGAGTAAGGGCATCGAGATCGAAGATCAGAGACTCAAGCAACGGGTTATCTTATTTTAAGGGGGGTAGATAAGAGTGCATACTAGGAGAAATTTTAGATATCACCTTGAGAGACACCGTTAGAACCCTGCGACTTCATCCTTATAAGTCCTTTTCTCATTTACCCCAAGCCCTGGTATGAATATTTTAAAGTTCTTTTGTATGTCCTTCCTTCTTATATCATCAGTCCTCCATAGTACCGTCAAGTGTTATTCGTCGGTAACTCTTATGCACCCAAGTCTTGTTGATAACCTTATTAGAAATTTAATCCTAGAAAGTACCATTGTCTTTAAGTTTTCATGCCTCGATAGTGACCGGTATTGGCATTTGATTCTCCTCTGATTCGATTCATCATTCGTGAACTAACTCTTCTCTTGTAGAACTCAATATCAATTCTTTATTAAGTACCCTTCCAAACATTCAACATTGATAAAATTTTCTGCCATCGTTCATTTCTCTCGATCCTGAAACTATAATCTATTGTAGTGATTTTTTGAATTCTTCGCACACTTTTGAAATCTTTACTAGGGAAGTGGACTTGGATGCTTGAATTGAAGTACGTTAGGCCGACGTAACTTCAAGGCAAATATCTAGTTTGGATGCCCCTTTTGCTTAAACATCTCTTTTATCTTAATCTAATTGTACTGGACTAGTTTCGGGAACACTTGTTTAAAGTATTGTTCACTATCCTCATCTTGTTTCCCCTACATTTGAACCCTAAATGACCACTCAATTTGTGTCAAATGGTAATTGCCTTAACCGTGATCATTTAACCTCATCTAACCTATTTTTGAACCACCTGGATTCCACCCTAAGATGATTTTAACCCCGCGCGTGTTTTTTACTATCAACCTTCAAAACATTTCCCCATAGATCTATGAGTAACAACTAACTATATTTTCAAAGGCCCCAACAAATAAGACTAAACCATCGGCAATCTAAAGTTATAAACGACAGCTTCACACCAAAGGATTCGCGACACCACCATATGGCACAGTTCAAACTTCTCCATACTAGTTCATAGCTGACCCACCCATCTGATAAATCGAGAACCAAAAGATTCATACCGGTAGTAAAGAAACAACCTCGAACTCATGATAACCTTAGTACGCTAGCAAAGGAGGTACATCTATATACATCGATAATCGCGTCAGCCTTCCCACCAAAATGTTAGAGTCTGAGTTTTTGCCATCACTATCAAAGAACGAAGAATCTTGATCACAACAATAAATGTTTAGAGCCTGATGAAGAATTAACCACCAAGTCACAAATGATCACATGACTAGGTAATTACCACAACCATACCTTTTATTATGTTCATTTTACCCTAGAATGACTAACTGCCTGAGAAAACGATCCAGTTATTGGAAGAGACATTCAAACCCAACATTCTAGCAGGTCAACAGCATATGATAGAGGCCAAGAGGAACGGAGCAACCTTTGGAAAGACTAGAGAGAAAATGGAAGCATATGATTACAGACTTCATCATCAGGATTATCAAGATCACCTCAAAGACCAGTAACTCTTTAGTTAAACGATTCTAGGACTTGGGTGCCAAGGAGTTTGTGGAAATAGTGAGTCCCATTGATGCTGAAGATTGTTTGAAGGGTAGAGTGTGCATTTTAGACAGACCAAGTTATTCACATGGTGGGTTCTTAAAGTATCAATTGGTATTCATTTGGTGTTTAAACTGTGTAACTCTTATGGAGTGGTATTTGGTTTACGTTGTGGTATTGATGTGAGTCGCAAGGAAGTTACTTTCAAAAATCTTTTGTGATGCGACCCGTTAGAGCAAGTTTGTTTAGATTAGTGAGTAGATGTTGCTGGTATAGAGAAAGAATTTTCTTATGGGAACATTTTGTTGTTTCTGGTAGAGTTGCATAGCAACTTAATATGAGTATGTAGGAGGAATAAGTGTTTGGATGAGAATAGTGGAAGCATAAGTGAGACTATACGAATTCATGGCTATGGCTTTTGTAATTGACCTTGAGTGAATCGAGTGTCTTGGTAAAATGTGGGTAAGATAAAATAATTAAAGTGCGAAAATGGTTCTTGGTTCAATTGTGTAGCAGAAAATATATGAAGGGATTGAGTGATGATGATAAGAGACTTTATAATTAGAAGTTAATACTGTGGCCCACTAACTACCTTGAAAATCGTCCCACCCTATTTTTGAACATTTTTCTTCTTCTTGCCTTTTGGCCTAGAAGAAGAACCCTTTTCTGAAATAAATACATTTTCTAGCATTGAATAAATACCCTTGGTAGTTAAAGCTATATCCAAGTTACTTTTCAAGTAAACAAAAATTGGTCATGTTAGTTTGTTTTCTTTTAGTATTGTCGCGAGTGAATTGAAAACCATTTTAATCTTGAGAATCACATAATTAAAAATAACCGTTAATTATAACGAGCAAAATTTTAAATTTATTGTAAAATTAGTTCTCTCTACCATTTTAAAAAATTCACCAGAAACCTAGTACCCTGTGAATAGCGTGCCTTGATGGAAGGACATCTTTTATCCATCGTTTGTCCAGACAAGCCAATTCCTATTAATTTTACTATCTAGGCAACTGACCCTACCAAGTAAAATTAAATAGCTGACATAGCTTTGGTCCAATAAATAATAACAGTGATTCAAATGAAGAGAATACTATTATTTACAGCTAAGTGTTAACTACTACCTAATCCCAAATCAATCGCTTCACAATGAACCATTCATATGAAGAAGCGATCCACGCTAACAATTATTCATAATTATCCCTATAGGAGGTTCGTATTAGTAATACCGCAATTAATTCTGTCCGACGAGGAGAAAGGTCTTACTGTCAACACGTAGAATTAATTACATCACCTATAAACTGATGATGAAAACCGCAAAATTTAATTGTGAACAAATTTCCTCTCCCACTTAGATTTTTTTAAAAATAATTAAGGGTTATAAAATTTTATTTAATTAAAATAAATTTACTAATTTCGAAAACCACACGATCCGTAAGATTCCAAAACATCTTTCTGCGTACACGATTCCAAAAATTTCGGTTTGCCAAACCATCTTTTCGTGTTTTAATGCGTAACAAATAAAATTCAATGAATGCCTAATTTTTTCTTTAGCTTTACAGTTAAGGTAGTGATTAAAGGCATTCAAATATTTTACTTTAACATTACATATTTTTCGAAAATAATACTTTATTAAGATTAAATATTTTTCTATTTAATTAATCTAATATTCAAAATTATTTTTCACATTTTACCAAGATATACGATTTAATAAAAAAATCATCTTAAGTGTGTTATTTTATAAAAATAAAATATCTAAAAAACTTTCATTTAATTAAAAAAATCTTAATTTTATTTTCCTTTACAAAATTTTAATTAAAATCGAATTTTCACGAATGAATTAAATTAACAAGAAAAAAATAGATATACATCATCCATCTAGTTTAAAAGAATATAAATTCAAAATATGTATATATCCTGATTTTATGATCGAACAAAAACTGTAATGAGTTTTAGTCTTCTATTCAGAGATAACTTGTAATCTTTCAATCATTTTCTAAATCAGCTTCTAGCATCCAAATTGCATCAGAATTTTTCAATATGCAGTGTTATACATATACAACACCCCCAAACCTCGAAAACATCAGAAAGGGTGAGCCAAAATAGCCCCGAACCACCAGCACCACCACCGGCCAACCGGTCTTGCCACACATCGGCGTTTTAGGCGGCTTTAGCCGCCTCTCCTGAATTTCATTTTCATCCTGGTTTTTTTTTTTTGAAAAATAGCTTACGAAATATACTATTTTTCTATTGAAAAAATTTATTAAAAAAACACCAGAAAATAGCCACCGAAAAGCCTCGAAGAGGCCTCCGCCGCACAGCCTACGCCGCCGCCCGTTTGGGCTTTTTTCGTGGTCGTTTTGGTTCTCATTTCCTCATGTATTTAGTACTGATATACTTCTGTATTTTGCTATAAAAAAAACACCTCAAAATAGTCTAGAAAAACTCAAAAAATAGCCCCGAAATCGCCGCTTATTGCGCCAAAAACTGCCACATGTTGCGGTTATTTTTGCATTGTTTTGTAATCTGTTTTTTGTGCCTCAAAACTGTAAAAAAAAATACTTTGAATGTCCCTGAAAAAGAGTCCCAAAAAGCTACCCAAAATAGTACCGAAACTACCTCCGTTTGCCGTCGAAAACTGATGCCGGAAGCTGCCAGAACCGCCACCTACAGTGGCTATTTTTGTACTATTTTTATGTAGTTTTTCCACTGGAAAAACTGTTGGAAAACCATCAAAAAACTGCTGTGAAGCAACTAAAAAAATTCGATCTGCGGCTTAAACAGTCTGAACAACCTCCGATTGCCGCCGCCTTTGTTCTTCGGGTTCTTCGAACCTTCAAACCTGTTCTTATTTTTCTTTCTAATAATCTAGAAAAAAAACTTAAAGAACATAATATTTTAACATCGAAACCTATGTCCTATTAAGGCTCATAATCGATCTAAAAATTAAAACTTTCACGATCAACCCTTGTGATTAAAAATTAATTAAATCATCGTTCAAACCATTCAATCAAACATGAACATAATGATTATCATAAAAATCGAGATTAGAACGCCTGCAAAATAAAGTTAGCATAGTTCTAAAGCTACCCGGCCCCTCGATAAACCATAAATAAAATAAAAAGCAACTCTGACACCAATTGTTGAAAGCAAACTGCCAAGATCATTGATTTGTAAACGGTTTTTTTATAAAAATAAAAATAAAACTGAACAGGCAATCGCCGAAACAAGCTCTAGATAAATTTTTTAAGATGTCGAACGATCAAAAATAAAACCGCATAGCCACCACAATTAATTCAGATGAATACCTTTTGGTCGATTCTTTAACTACAAACTTTGATTTCCTGAGTTGAAGCTTCAGTCAGACCTTCTATTGTATTCCCGAATCGATTCCCAAACGTAGTGTGGGCGACGATCCTTCGAGAAATAGTACCAGTAGAACCTAGACAACCTTAGTCATGGAAGATAACTTATGAATTTGGTTCAACCTACCCGCATATTTGTAGGGCAATAGGACGGACCTATAGAGTAATTATGACATAGACTTCTAGTGAAACCCAGATATCTATCCAGTGATTTATGTAAATATGCAAACCTCTTAGCAGTTTCTATAATTATGAAAATCTTGCAGTGATTTTTATAATTTTCATAAAATACTAAATTACAGTTCATACCACTAAAGACTTGTAACTGTATTCTTATCCATAATCTCAAGACCAATTTGTATTGAGCTCCTGTTATTAAATGATTAACTCATCTCCCCGTGTTAAGACTTTCAATACTCGCCAATTAAATTTAATTACTCACAATTTAATTTAATCGGCATCTTGAAATTTTTTAAGCCCTTTCGCTTAACTTATTTGACCGCTGGATAATCAAATCCATCTGTAGGATTTGGTCTGGTCAAAACTTATAAGCTTCCTTAAGGGGGTATCGTCAATCCCGAACAATTGAGACGTGGATTCTGCCAATAATTAATATTCACCATATAATTAATACCGCTATCCACCTCACCAGGACTATAGACTCATATAAGATCGCGCCCTCTAATGAATCAAAATAACGAATATTAAATATATGCAAATAATAATTATTTTACAATTAAGAGCATAAGCACTCATAATAACCTTGGGGTGTGAATTAATTTATATAGTCAGTATAAAATTAATTACCCCAATGTGGTTCTATTCAATACACACAAAGTGTACTAGCACAGCGAGTCAGAACAATAGACGACGCTATTATCTATTCTCCATAACTATGGCAGGCCTACTAAAACTCTATACTGCAGTTGTACCGATGGTTTGTCCAATTCTATCTAAATTGTGAATAACAACTTATATTCTGCAAGAACCTATAATTTGGTCTTCTATGTGTAAGCCATACTCTACACACTAGATTAAATATTGTACAAAATAAAGGACATCCATGCATAACATTAAAAAAATTGATATTACATACATTGCTCATTAAGATTCTCATAAAATAGAAAATTAATTTTATTAAAATAAAATTAAATACTAAAACTAAATAAAATATATGATTTTCAGTATACAACCCTTATAAAGAGAACGTGAGACCGGCTGGGATTTTGATAAGCATCATTTTTAGGAATTATTAAAGTACAGCAATTGTTCGGCCTGCCATCACCATTCTAAAGTAATTTAGGGTAGTTACTGTAAGGCCTTACTTATATTCCTGAGGAACAAAGAAGTTATCTATGATTTATGAGTCTTCTACTTGTGATGAAATTAATGCAATGTATTCATTACCTTTTTTGTTAAGCATGATGGACAATCTTTTTCATACTTTAATGTGTGTTCTTAAAGTAATTATTTTTCTTTTCTTTCTTCCTGTTCATTATAATGCTAAGTGCACCCTCATATAACCTTTGTGGTTACAAATAATAGGAATGGCTAGAGGTTGGTTCGCCACAGGTGTCGTTTTAATTCAAAGCTGAAGTCTGATATCATTTTTGTTGTGTATCTTTTGTATGGTTGATACCTATGAAGCAGCAATATTGAGTACTATGGACTTTTGTTTTAAAGGATGTGTTGGTTTTAAAGCAGAGCAGTATGAAAATTTTTGTTTTCTTAAATAGTTTTACGCGTCATCTTTTCTTGAGATCGTTGAGTCGTGGAGGGATCATACCCAGGTCAAGTACCTTGCGAGAGCGGGGGGTAACATCTTGGTATCAGAGCTCTAGGTTGCAGGTTCTGTAGACTTGTTAGAGTGTGGTCTGTAGTGGACCGTAGGTTAAGTGTGTCGTCTCACGATTTGTCAAGTATAGTGGTTTTGGCCTAGGGTTGTCATACCTTTACCTTTGGGCATCTGACTAACTGGCTTTGAGGTCCATTTGGGAAATGCATTTTGTAGGCGTAGGGTCGTAATTGAAAGTCTAAGTAAGTCACAGATTAAGGGAGATGGCCCTTGTATTGTTAAACCTTCCGTTAGACAGTATGTTCTTATCTTTATGTCTATAAGTTGGACTCCTATGTCGAGTTCTAATTCATACCTTCCTTACAATAGGAAGAAGCATGAAAAATTCATACAGAGCGTCATTCAACCCGAATCAAAATAATGAGGCGTAGCAAGAAGAATCTCCACAAATGGGATTGGTGGAACCTAACCCAACTGCTAGGATGTTGGAGGCGATTGCAAGGCTTACAGAATAGAATGCAAAGTGGAACATAATGCAATCTGAGAGGAACAATAACTCCTTAATCAAGCAGTACAAGGATCTGGGTGTAAAGGAATTCATGGGAACCCTTAGTCCCATAGAAGCAAAAAATTGGTTGAAGGATGCAATGCATATTTTGGATAAGCTAGGGGTAGATGCAGACAATAGGATTGGCCTCATATCTTTTATGTTTAGGGGAGAAGCGTACCACTGGTGGGAAGCCACAGAGCGGTTGTTGAAAATACTGATGCGAGGAGTTGAACCTTCCATACCATAAAAAATTACATGGGATCATTTCGTGAAAGTGTTTGACGAATAATAAAAGCCCATAATCTATAAGTACGAGAAGGAGCAAGAATTCATTGATCTTGTATAAGGGAAGATAAGTGTGATGAAGTACGAAATGAGGTTCACGGAGTTGTCGCGATATGCATCTCAACTTACACCCGATGAAGAATCAAGGTGTAAAACATTTCGGAAGGGTTTGGACTTCTCAATTAGAACCAGATTGACGGTCCTTGAGTTGGATAACTATGCTAATTTGGTCAATAAGGCAAGGATGATTGAGAAGGATCTTAAGGGGAGTAAGAAAAGGCGAGAAGAATCTAAGAGGCGCAAGTTCGGAAGAGCCTCCGTATACAAGATGGAGGGATATGATTTTAAGAGTAATGCCCCAAAGCCGCCAGTGTTTCGAAGCCATAGCTTCTAATCGACAGCTAAGAATTCTAAATTCAAGGGAAATCAATCGAATAGGGGAGCGTCCGATCGTATGGAGGAAGAAAACATGTACACTTGCTTCAGGTGTGGGGCCGTGGATCACATGATTACAGATTGTCCAAAAGTTAGTCAAGGGAAAAACAAGTATACTTGCTTCATGTGTGGGGCCTCTAATCATGCGGTTCAAGATTGTCTGAAAGCCAGTTGGGGGATAATTTCTTACTACTGCCGTGAACCAGGACACATAGCCTCACATTGCCTATACTTGAGAATGCCAACACCATCGTCAATTTGAAGCAAAAGGATGAAGGGTGAAAGATTAAATGAGAAAGTGCAAGACAAAGGTAAGGGATCAATGGAACAATCGAGGGTCCCAAAGTGAATAACTACTACCACACGATGAGACATACCAGCTACGCCTGACATAGGAATGGGTACTCTTATCACTTTTTATAGAAATGTGTTGTTTCTAGTAGATTCTAGAATGACGGGTTCTTTCATAACACTCTTTTATAATGTAAGTAAATACTACAACAATGGGACCTCTTGATTGTGTAATATCGATCGTTACACCGATAGGAGAGGGAGTATTAGAGAAATGTGTGTTTAGAAAACTAATCATTAAAAAGGGGAGATAAAGATATACTTGTTATTCTGATACCATTGACTATAATGGGTTTTGACATAATACTTAGGATGGTTTGTGTGAGACCCTATACCGCTTTGTTTTTTATATATATAAATGTTGACGTGTTTTTCTTCATATTATGTATATCACCGAAGCATGGTTTATGTTTTGGTGTTGTAGAACAGCATGTAGATGTGTTTTACGCTTTCTCGGACCTTGTTTAGGCTTTGTTTACCCTAGAATGCAAAATCGAGACCAAAAACCAGTAGGCTCAAACCCTGGAGTTCGGTCGACTAGATGGCTATGTTCGGTCGACTAAACTATTTTTCTTGAGTTCGGTCAACTGAACCAGGGGGTTCGGTCGATTGAACTATGGCGGTTCACATTTTTCGAGGAGCTTCAGTCGACTGAAGTGGCCTCTTCAGTCGACTGAACTGCCTTTTTGCCGAGCCTATATGTATTCCAGGGGCTGGAATGTTTGGAGAAAGCTTATTTATTCCATTCTCTCTGCCTTCTCTCTACATATGTGACCCGCCCGAGCCTAGTTTTCGACGATCAGCTTGTGGATCCTTTCTATCTACGCTGTTAGCTTCGCGCTCATCCGGTCAGATTCTCGTTCCGACAAGGTCCGATTTTTGAGGCGTCAAATTTTGACCCAACGAGGTAGGATTCTAGACATACTGCTATTATGAGGGTGTTATATGTCATTATATGTGTTTTCACCAGGTAAAAAATGCATCAAATGTCATATTTTCTATTTAAGCCTTATTTTTCTAATAGAAAGCATATTGTTCGCTTTTCTTGGCTTGTAGTATTGTATGACATGTGGTAGTGTGGTTTTCAAAGGGTTTCTCTTGAAAATGGTGGAAAATGATGGTTTTTGGCAGAAATCTCAACATTTTATGTTTTGGAGATTTGGAGCTCGCCTTCGGGGTTGAGTCTCAGGTTTTGAAACTTTTTGTTGAAAACAAGAAAAAATATTTTAAAAATGCTTGTTGATCTCCATGTTGATGGATGGATCTGTATATACATGTATAATGTATATTTGTGAAATGTTTTTCGTAGTTAAGCTACGATTTAGTTTTTAGAAGATTATCTAGATGTACCAGGATAACGGGTATTTGGCACGAGTTACCCTCGGTGTAAGTTCAGAAACGTGCACAACGTATGTGTCTGTACCTTCGGGTTAGTCCCCGTAAATTGAGTTAGGTGATCTGTACCCTCGGGTTATCACCCGTAAATTGAGTGGTTACGTTATGGTGCTCCGTATAGAACTTGTGTGTATCTAACCGGTCCCATGATGTATG